>SJYW01007930.1:0-10869 GCA_006410735.1 Raphicerus campestris
ACCAGAATGGGACTGAGGACTTGGCGCCACTGGGGAAGAATCCCCAGATGTGCCTCGCCCCTGGCACTGAGACTGGCCTTTCCTGGGGCCATATGGGTGTGTCCCTGGGGCCCCGTCGTAACTTGAGTGGACCCCTCCGCAAGTCGAAAAAACCAGACACGTTCCTGAAGGTGAATAGAGGCCATTATCCGATGTGGCATCTCGGGGGAATTCACCCCTACCCTCTTGGACCTCGAAATGCTCTTTCACACCCTTGCTGTGACCTAAGAAGTTCCATGACCCACACATCACAACTCGAGAGGACCGCTGAGTATCCCGCGGCGACTCAAGAGAAGCTCCATTTTCCCATGCTCAGCTCCAGATGAGGGGACCTTTCCCTACTCCAACAGGAAAGGGTTCCTGGCTCTCCCCTCACAACCCTAGAGGAGGCAGTCACACCAGGTGAGTCCAGAGAAGCCTCAGGCATCAGGTCACATTTCCGCAAGACCCCCAAATGCCTAGTCCACTCCAGATGAATCTGACTGTCCTGAACTGCCTTGACTGTCACCCCGAGGCTCTACTCGGGCACACTGGCACTTGTGATAGCCCTGGGGTACCTCAAGGTCAAGCCACTTAGGGACCCGGACACTGTTGCTGCAATTGAGGAAAGTGGCTGTGCAGTCCCCTGGCGAGACGAGGTCTGACTCCAGTATGGGGGCTCCAGGCGAATCCCAAGATCTCTGTCAGCATGGGCGAGGCAAGCACAGGCTCCGGCCTCAGCACCAAACTAGGATTGAGGACCTGGTGACGTCTCGGGAGGAATCCCCACAGGTGCCTCGCAACTCGAATGGAGACTGGCATAACCTGGGGCCAGAGGGGCGGATTTCTGTGGTCCTCACCATTACTCGAGAGGACGCCGCCACATCTCGAGAAAAACCAGAAGCTACATCCTTACAGGGGGAGTGAGGCCCTTGTCCGCTGTGGCTTCCCAGGGCAAATCACCCGTTCCCTCTTCGACCTCGTAATGCTCTTTCACACCCTTGCTGTGACCCAAGAAGTTCCCCGCCCCACATGTCCCCACTCGAGAGGACCGCCGAGGGTCCCGCTGTGACTCAAGAGGATCTCCATTTTCCCATGCTCAGGTCAGGATGAGGGTCTCTTTCTCTGCTCCATCGAGAAAGGTTTCCCAGCTCCCCCCTCACATCCCAAGAGGAGGCACTCAGAACAGGTGAGTCCAGAGAAGCCTCAGGCGTCAGGTCACATTTCCACAAGACCCCCCAATGCCTAGTCCATTCCAGATGAATCTAGCTGTCCTGCACTGCCTCGACTGTCACCCCGAGGCTCGACTCCGGGACACTGGCACGTGTGATAGCCCTGGGGTACCTCGAGGTCAAGCCACTGATCCCAGTATCTGCTCGACAGGGACCCGGACACTGTTGCTCTCATTGGGGAGGAAAGTGGCTGTGCACGTCCCCAGGTGAGATGAGGCCTGACACCCCTATGGGGGCTCCAGGAGAACCCCAAGACCCATGTCAGATGTGCGAGGCAAGCACAGGCTCCGTCTTCTGCACCAGACGAGGACTGAAGACCCGGCGACGTCTCTGGAGGAATCCCCACAGTTGCCTCGCAACTCTCATGGAGACTGGCCTCTCCTGAGGCCACAGCGGTGCGTCCTTGGGGTCCCCGTTGTAACTCAGAGGACAAAGCCACAACTCCAGAAAAACGAAAAGATTCTCCTCTGCAGGGAGGGTGAGACCCTTGTCCCCTGCATCATCTCATGGGAAATCACCTCTTCCCTCTTGGACCTCAAAAGTCTCCTTCATACCCTTGTTGTGATCTAGGAAGTTCCCCGCCACAACTGTTGCCACTCGAGAAGGACCCCAAGAGTCCCTCCCCCAATCAAGAAGAGCCCCTTTTTTTTCCTACTGAGCTCCAGATGTGGGGCCCTTTCCCTGGTCTATCCTGAAAGATTATCAGGCGCTCTCCTCGAATCCCAAGATGTGGCCTGCAATCAGGAGAGTGGGGAGGAGCTTCAGGTTTCCGACCACCACTACCCAAGATCCCCAAATGCCTCATCCACTCCAGATGAACCTGACTGCCCTGAACAGTCTCGACTGTCACCCCGAGGCTCGACTGCGGACACACTGGTATGTGTGATAGCCCTGGGGTACCTCGAGTGCCAGCCACAGATCCCTTTGTCCGTTTGACAGAGAGCCGGACATGGCTGCTGCAGCCTGGAGTAAAGCGGCCCTGCACGTCTCCAGGTAAGTCAAGGCCTGACTCCCCTGAGGGGGCTCCAGGGGAACCCTAAGACCTATGTAGGCCCGGGTGAGGAAAGCTCAGTCTCCGGCCTCAACACCAGAATGGGACTGAGGTCTTGGCACCACTGGGGAAGAAACCCCAGATGTGCCTCGCCCCTGGCACTGAGACTGGCCTCTCCTGGGCCTTATGGGTGCGTCCCTGGGGCCCCGTCGAAACTTGAGTGGACCCCTCCACAAGTCGAAAAAAACCAGACACTTCCCTGAAGGTGAATAGAGGCCCGTATCCGATGCGGCATCTCGTGGGAATTCACCGCCTCCCTCCTTGACCTTGAAAGGCCGCTTCACACCCTTGCGGTGAACCAAGAAGTTCCCCGCTCCACCCGTCCCAACTCGAGAGGAAACCCGAGGGTCTCGCCAAGACTCAAGAGGAGCCCCGTTTTCCCCTGTTGAGCTCCAGATGAGGGGCACTTTCCCTGCTACATTGGGAAAGGGTTCCCAGTGTTCCTCTGCATGTCAAGAGGAGGTGCTCTCACATGGAGTGTCGAGAGGAGTCTCACAGTTTGGGCCACCAGTCCCCAAGACCCCCAAATGCCTCGTCCACTCCAGATGAACCTACAGCCCTCCACTGCCTCGACTGTCACCCCCAGGCTCGACTCAGGCACACTGGCACGTGTGATGGCCCTGGGGTACCTCGATGGCAAGCTACTGATCCCTGTATCCGCTCGAAAGGGACCCGGACACTGTTGCTGCAGTTGGGGAGGAAAGTGGCTGTGCACGTCCCCAGGCGAGACGAGGCCTGACTCCCCTATGGCGGCTCGAGGAGAATCCCAAGACCTGTGTCAGATGGGTGAGGCAAGCACAGGCTCTGGCCTCAGCACCAGAGGAGGACTGAGGACCTGGCGACGTCTTGGGAGGAATCCCCACAGTTGCCTCGCAACTCTCATGGAGACTGGCCTTTCCTGATGCCACAGCAGTGCATCCCTGTGGTCCCCGTCGTAACTCAAGAGGACCCCGCCGCAACTCGAGATAAACCAGAAGCTTCTCCCCTGCAGGGAAGGTGAGTCCCTTGTCCACTGCAGCATCTCAAGGGAAATCACCCCTTCCATCTTGGACCTCAAATGGCTCCTTCATACCCTTGTTGTGATCTAGGAGGATTCCCGCCCCAACCGTCCACACTCGAAAAGAACCCTGAGGGTCCCACCGCGACTCAAGAGGAACTCCTTTTTTCCTGCTGAGCTCCAAATGAGGGGCCCTTTCCCTGGTCCAGCCTGAAAGGTTTTCAGGGGCACTCCTCGCATCCCAAGAGGTGGCCTTGCATCTGGAGAGTGGGGAGGAGATTCAGGTGTCCGACGAACCACCACTACCCAAGATCCCCAAATGCCTCATCCACTCCAGATGAACCTGACTGCCCTGCACAGTCTCGACTGTCACCCCGAGGCTCAACTGCGGACACACTGGTACTTGTGATAGCCCTGGGATACCTCAAGTGCCAGCCACAGATCCCTTTGACAGAGAGCCGGACACGGCTGCTGCAGCCTGGAGTAAAGCGGCCCTGCACGTCTCCAGGCAAGTCAAGGCCTGACTCCCCTGAGGGGGCTCCAGGGGAACCCTAAGACCTACGTAGGCACGGGTAAGGAAAGCTCAGGCTCTGGCCTCAAAACCAGAATTTTACTGAGGACTTGGCACCACTGGGGAAGAATCCCCAGATGTGCCTTGCCCCTTGCACTGAGACTGGCCTCTCCTAGGGCCACATGGGTGCGTCCCTGGGGCCCCCTCAAAACTTGAGTGGACCCCTCCACAAGTCGAAAAAAAACAGACAATTCCCTGAAGGCGGATAGAGTCCCTTGACACAGGCGGCATCTCGGGGGAATTCACTCCTTCTCTCATGGACCTCAAAAGGCCGCTTCACACCCTTGCTGTGAACCAAGAAGTTCCCCACCCAACCCAACCCCACTCGAGAGGAAACCCGAGGGTCCCGCCATATTCAAGTGGAGCCCCGTTTTCCCCTGCTGAGCTCCAGATGAGGGGCCCTTTCCCTGCTCCATCGGGAAAGGATTCCCGGTGTTCCCCTTGTATGTCAAGAGGAGGTGCTCGCACCTGGAGAGTTGAGAGGAGTCTCACAGTTTGGGCCACCAGTCCCCAAGACCCTTAAATGTTTGGCCCACTCCAGATGAAACGGACTGTCCTGCACTGCCTCGACTGTCACCCCGAGGCTCGACTCCGGGACACTGGCACGTGTGATAGCCCTGGGGTACCTCGAGGTCAAGCCACTGATCCCAGTATCTGCTCGACAGGGACCCGGACACTGTTGCTCTCATTGGGGAGGAAAGTGGCTGTGCACGTCCCCAGGTGAGATGAGGCCTGACACCCCTATGGGGGCTCCAGGAGAACCCCAAGACCCATGTCAGATGTGCGAGGCAAGCACAGGCTCCGTCTTCTGCACCAGACGAGGACTGAAGACCCGGCGACGTCTCTGGAGGAATCCCCACAGTTGCCTCGCAACTCTCATGGAGACTGGCCTCTCCTGAGGCCACAGCGGTGCGTCCTTGGGGTCCCCGTTGTAACTCAGAGGACAAAGCCACAACTCCAGAAAAACGAAAAGATTCTCCTCTGCAGGGAGGGTGAGACCCTTGTCCCCTGCATCATCTCATGGGAAATCACCTCTTCCCTCTTGGACCTCAAAAGTCTCCTTCATACCCTTGTTGTGATCTAGGAAGTTCCCCGCCACAACTGTTGCCACTCGAGAAGGACCCCAAGAGTCCCTCCCCCAATCAAGAAGAGCCCCTTTTTTTTCCTACTGAGCTCCAGATGTGGGGCCCTTTCCCTGGTCTATCCTGAAAGATTATCAGGCGCTCTCCTCGAATCCCAAGATGTGGCCTGCAATCAGGAGAGTGGGGAGGAGCTTCAGGTTTCCGACCACCACTACCCAAGATCCCCAAATGCCTCATCCACTCCAGATGAACCTGACTGCCCTGAACAGTCTCGACTGTCACCCCGAGGCTCGACTGCGGACACACTGGTATGTGTGATAGCCCTGGGGTACCTCGAGTGCCAGCCACAGATCCCTTTGTCCGTTTGACAGAGAGCCGGACATGGCTGCTGCAGCCTGGAGTAAAGCGGCCCTGCACGTCTCCAGGTAAGTCAAGGCCTGACTCCCCTGAGGGGGCTCCAGGGGAACCCTAAGACCTATGTAGGCCCGGGTGAGGAAAGCTCAGTCTCCGGCCTCAACACCAGAATGGGACTGAGGTCTTGGCACCACTGGGGAAGAAACCCCAGATGTGCCTCGCCCCTGGCACTGAGACTGGCCTCTCCTGGGCCTTATGGGTGCGTCCCTGGGGCCCCGTCGAAACTTGAGTGGACCCCTCCACAAGTCGAAAAAAACCAGACACTTCCCTGAAGGTGAATAGAGGCCCGTATCCGATGCGGCATCTCGTGGGAATTCACCGCCTCCCTCCTTGACCTTGAAAGGCCGCTTCACACCCTTGCGGTGAACCAAGAAGTTCCCCGCTCCACCCGTCCCAACTCGAGAGGAAACCCGAGGGTCTCGCCAAGACTCAAGAGGAGCCCCGTTTTCCCCTGTTGAGCTCCAGATGAGGGGCACTTTCCCTGCTACATTGGGAAAGGGTTCCCAGTGTTCCTCTGCATGTCAAGAGGAGGTGCTCTCACATGGAGTGTCGAGAGGAGTCTCACAGTTTGGGCCACCAGTCCCCAAGACCCCCAAATGCCTCGTCCACTCCAGATGAACCTACAGCCCTCCACTGCCTCGACTGTCACCCCCAGGCTCGACTCAGGCACACTGGCACGTGTGATGGCCCTGGGGTACCTCGATGGCAAGCTACTGATCCCTGTATCCGCTCGAAAGGGACCCGGACACTGTTGCTGCAGTTGGGGAGGAAAGTGGCTGTGCACGTCCCCAGGCGAGACGAGGCCTGACTCCCCTATGGCGGCTCGAGGAGAATCCCAAGACCTGTGTCAGATGGGTGAGGCAAGCACAGGCTCTGGCCTCAGCACCAGAGGAGGACTGAGGACCTGGCGACGTCTTGGGAGGAATCCCCACAGTTGCCTCGCAACTCTCATGGAGACTGGCCTTTCCTGATGCCACAGCAGTGCATCCCTGTGGTCCCCGTCGTAACTCAAGAGGACCCCGCCGCAACTCGAGATAAACCAGAAGCTTCTCCCCTGCAGGGAAGGTGAGTCCCTTGTCCACTGCAGCATCTCAAGGGAAATCACCCCTTCCATCTTGGACCTCAAATGGCTCCTTCATACCCTTGTTGTGATCTAGGAGGATTCCCGCCCCAACCGTCCACACTCGAAAAGAACCCTGAGGGTCCCACCGCGACTCAAGAGGAACTCCTTTTTTCCTGCTGAGCTCCAAATGAGGGGCCCTTTCCCTGGTCCAGCCTGAAAGGTTTTCAGGGGCACTCCTCGCATCCCAAGAGGTGGCCTTGCATCTGGAGAGTGGGGAGGAGATTCAGGTGTCCGACGAACCACCACTACCCAAGATCCCCAAATGCCTCATCCACTCCAGATGAACCTGACTGCCCTGCACAGTCTCGACTGTCACCCCGAGGCTCAACTGCGGACACACTGGTACTTGTGATAGCCCTGGGATACCTCAAGTGCCAGCCACAGATCCCTTTGACAGAGAGCCGGACACGGCTGCTGCAGCCTGGAGTAAAGCGGCCCTGCACGTCTCCAGGCAAGTCAAGGCCTGACTCCCCTGAGGGGGCTCCAGGGGAACCCTAAGACCTACGTAGGCACGGGTAAGGAAAGCTCAGGCTCTGGCCTCAAAACCAGAATTTTACTGAGGACTTGGCACCACTGGGGAAGAATCCCCAGATGTGCCTTGCCCCTTGCACTGAGACTGGCCTCTCCTAGGGCCACATGGGTGCGTCCCTGGGGCCCCCTCAAAACTTGAGTGGACCCCTCCACAAGTCGAAAAAAAACAGACAATTCCCTGAAGGCGGATAGAGTCCCTTGACACAGGCGGCATCTCGGGGGAATTCACTCCTTCTCTCATGGACCTCAAAAGGCCGCTTCACACCCTTGCTGTGAACCAAGAAGTTCCCCACCCAACCCAACCCCACTCGAGAGGAAACCCGAGGGTCCCGCCATATTCAAGTGGAGCCCCGTTTTCCCCTGCTGAGCTCCAGATGAGGGGCCCTTTCCCTGCTCCATCGGGAAAGGATTCCCGGTGTTCCCCTTGTATGTCAAGAGGAGGTGCTCGCACCTGGAGAGTTGAGAGGAGTCTCACAGTTTGGGCCACCAGTCCCCAAGACCCTTAAATGTTTCGCCCACTCCAGATGAAACGGACTGTCCTGCACTGCCTCGACTGTCACCCCGAGGCTCGACTCAGCCACACTGGCACGTTTGATAGCCCTGGGGTACCACGATGGCAAGCCACTGATCCCTGTAACCGTTGGACAGGGACCCTGATACTGTTGCTGCAGTTGGGGAGGAAAGCGGCTGTGCATGTCTCCAGGCGAGATGAGGACTTACTCCTCTGTGGGGGCTCCAAGGGAACCCCAAGATCTATGTCAGCATGGGCGAGGAAAGCACAGGCTCCGGCCTCAGCACCAGACGAGGACTGAGGTCCTGGCGACGCCTGTGGAGGAATGCCCAGAGGCATCTTGCAACTCGCAATGTGAATGGACTCTCCTGAGGATACAGGGGCGGGTACTCAAGCAGACTCCGCTGCAATTGGTGAAAAACCAGAAGCTTCTCCCCTACAGGGAGGGTGAGTACCTTGTCTGCTGCAGCATCTCGGGGAAATTACCCCTTTCTTCTTGGACGTTTACAGGCTCCTTCATACCCTTGTTCTGACGTAGGAAGTTCCCCCCCCCCAACCCTCTCCATTCAAGAGGAACTCCGAGGGTCCTGCCGTGACTCAAGAGAAGCCCCGTTTTCACCTGCTGAGATCCAGATAATTGGCCCTTTTCATGCTCCATCGGGAAAGGTTTTGCAGCACTCCCCTCACATCCCAATAGGTGGCCTCGCATCAGCAGTCTTGGGATGGCCCTACGGTGTCCGATCTCCACTCCCTAATATCCACAAATACCTCGTCCACTCCAGATGAACATGACTGCCTTGCCCCATCTCAACTGTCACCCCGAGGCTCAACTCCCAACACACTGGCACGTGAGACAGCCATGGAGTACCTCGATGGCAAGCCACAGATCCCTGTGTCCGCTTTATGGGGAGACGGACACTGCCGCTGCAGTTGGAGAAGAAAGAGGCTGTGAAAGTCTCCAGGCGAGAAGAGGCTTGACTTCCCTGTGGGGGCTGCAGAGTAACCTCAAGACCTATGAAAGCATGAGCGAGGAAATCTCAGACTCTGACCTCAGCACCAGCCGAGGATTGAGAGGATTGAGGACCTGGCGATGACTAGGGATGAATCCCCAGAGGCGCCTCACAACTCCCAGTGAGAATGGCCTCTCCTGAGGATACAGGGGCGGGTCCCTGTCGTAACTCGAGAGGACCCCACCCCAACTTGAGAAAAACTGGAAACTTCTCCCCTGCAGGCGTGGTGTGGCCCTTGTCCGCAACGGCATCTCAGGGGATTCACCCCATTCCTCGCGGACCTAGAAAGGCTCCTTCACACACTTGCTGTTACCCATGAACTTCCACGCCCCACCCGTCCACACTCGAGAGGAATGCCAAGGGTCCCACCGGGACTCAAAAGGAGCCCCGTTTTCCCCTGCTGAGCTCCAGATGAGGGGCCCTTTTCCTGCTCCATCGGGAAAGGTTTCGTGGTGTTCCCCTCGCATCCCAGAGGAGGTGCTGGCACCTGGAAAGTCAGGAGGTGTCTCACAGTTTGGGCCACCATTCCCCAAGACCCCCAAATGCCTCTTCCAATTCAGATGAACCTGACTGGCCTGCACTGCCTCGACCGTAACCCCGAGGCTCGACTCCACCACACTGGCACGTGTGACAGCCCTAGGGTACCTGGACCACAAGCCATAGATCCCTGTATCTGCTCGACAGGGACCCGAACACTTTTACTGCAGTTGGGAAGGAAAGTGGCCATGCACATCTCTAGTCGAGACAAGGCCTGACTCCCATCTCTGGGCTCCAGGGGAAGCACAATACAAATGTCAGCACGGGCGAGGCAATCTCAGGCTGCAGCCTCAGCACCAGAAGGGGACTGAGGACTTGGCGCCACTGGGGAGCAATCCCCAGATGTGCTTCGCTGCTCGCACAGAGACTGGCTTATGCTGGGGCCACAGGGGCGGATGCCTGGCGTCCCCGTCGCAAGTCCTGAGGACCCCGCCGCAACTCGAGAAAAAGCAGAAACTTCACCCTTGCAGGTGAAGTGAGGCCCTTGTCCGCTGCGGCGTCCCGGGGAAAATCACCCGTTCCCTCTTGGACCTCGAAATGCTCTTTCACACCCTTGCTGTGACCTGAGAAGTTCCGTGCCCCACACGTTCCAACTCGAGAGGACCGCCGAGTATCCCGCTGCGACTCATGAGGAGCTCCATTTTCCCATGCTCAGCTCCAGATGAGGAGCCCTTTCCCTGCTCCATCGTGAAAGGTTTCCTGGCTCTCCCCTTGCAACTCAAGAGGAGGCACTCACACCAGGTGAGTCCAGAGAAGCCTCAGGCGTCGGGTCACATTTCCACAAGACCCCTCAAATGCCTAGTCCACTCCAGATGAATCTGACTGTCCTGTCCTGCCTCGACTGTCACCCAGAGGCTCGACCTCGGCACACTGTCACGTATGATAGCCCTGGGGTACCTCAAGGTCAAGCCACTGAGGGACCCGTACACTGTTGCTGCCATTGAGGAGCAAAGCGGCTGTGCAGTCCCCAGGCAAAACGAGGCCTGACTCCAGTATGGGGGCTCCAGGCGCACCCCAAGACCTATGTTAGCATGGGCGAGGCAAGCACAGGCTCCGGCCTCAGCACCAGACGAAGAGTGAGGACCCAGCGACGTCTCGGGAGGAATCCCCACAGGTGCCTCGCAACTCGAATGGAGACTGGCATATCCTGAGGTCATAGTGGTGGGTCCCTGGGTCCCCCGTCGTAACTCGAGAGGACCCCGAATCTACTCGAGAAAAACCAGAAGCTTCTCCCCCACAGGGATGGTGAGTCCCTTGTCTGCTGCAGCATCTCGGGTGAAATCACCCCTTCCCTCTTTGACCTCGAAAGGCTCTTACATACCCTTGTTGTGATCTAGGAAGTTCCCCACCCCAACCATCCCCACTTGAGAGGAACTCCGAGGGTCCTGCCATGACTCAAGAGGAGCCCCGTTTCCCCTGCTGAGNACATACCCTTGTTGTGATCTAGGAAGTTCCCCACCCCAACCATCCCCACTTGAGAGGAACTCCGAGGGTCCTGCCATGACTCAAGAGGAGCCCCGTTTCCCCTGCTGAGCTCCAGATGAGGGGCCCTTTACTTGTTCCATCGCAAAAGGTTTTCTGGCACTCCCCTCCCATCCCAAGTGGAGGCCTCGCATCAGGAGTGTTGGAAGGAGCCTCAGGTGTCCGTCCACCACTCCCCAAGTTCCCCAAATGCCTCGTCCACTCCAGATGAACATGACTGCCCTGCACTGTCCCGAGTGTCACCCCGAGGCTCGACTCCCAACACACTGGCACGTGAGACAGCCCTGGAGTACCTCGATGGCAATCCACA
>SJYW01007940.1:10297-42171 GCA_006410735.1 Raphicerus campestris
TGTAAAGAGAGAGTGGGGAGGGAATGCCACATTCTTCTAAGTTAGTATCCAGTGGGGAAGAGAAAATTCCAGTGTGAGGGGGAGGAATTTAGACTAAAATTCAGTCAAATGAAAGTCCTGAAATTAACTGTCTTGCCTTTGGCAGGTTTTCTATGGGAATCCAATTATTTGGGGTTGAAAAAACATAGCTTAGTTGGTAAAGAATCTGCCTACAAAATGCCAGAGACCCCACTTCAATTCCTGGGTCAGGAAGATCCACTGGAGAAGGGATAGGCTACCCACTTCTTGGGCTTCCCTTGTGGCTCAGTTGGTAAAGAATCTGTCTGCAATGAGGGGTACCTGGGTTCAGTCCCTGGGTTGGAAGATTCCCTTGAGAAGGGATAGGCTACCCACTCCAGTATTCTGGCCTGGAGAAGTCCATGGGGTCACAAAGAGTCAGACATGACTGAGCAACTTTCACTTCACTTCACTTCACTTTACTATTTCAGTGTTACGGTTTCACATCTCCACCTTGTACAAGCCTGAGATCTTCTATGAAGCATTTAAAACTCAAGGCTGCATTTTTACCAGGATTGGAAAAGTCTTAGCCGTTGCCCTCGTTTTAATACTCATTTGCAGCTCTGCTTTCCTGCTGCCTCTTTACTGTGTCTTTTGGGGATTTCTCTCATTTGCAGTGAATTCAGCAGTTAAAAAGATACTTGTTACAAAAAAACAAAAAACCTCACGGAAAAAGAGATCAGATTTGTGGTTACCAGAGGCATGGTAGTGGGTGGGGAGGGTTAGAAGGGTAGAAATTGGATAAACGCAGTCAAAAGCCACAAACTTTCAGTGCAAGATAAATACGTATTAGGAATGTAATGTACAAAACGCTAAGTATAATTAATACTGCAGTATGTTTTACATGAAAGTTTTTAAGAGAGTAAATCATTCCAAGAAAAAAACATTTTCCTATTTCTTTAATTTTGTGTCCGTGTGAGATGATGGATGTTCACTAAACTTACTGTGATTATCACATCATGACGTATGTAAATCAAACCACTATGCTGTACTCCTTAAATGTATACAGTACTATTTGTTAATTATACCTCAGTAAAACTGGAAGAAAAATATAAGGTTGTACTCCTAAAAAAAGTTTATTTTATTCTGTCTCAGAACTGTTCAGCACAAGTTTCCTCAAACATCTGGTTTGTCATATTACCTTATGTCTTTCAAAACTAGCTCACTTATATTATCTGAGATATTATATTATTTGGGATCAGAGCTTTTATATCTTCATAATAGATGAAGCAACAGGTGAAATGAAGATTGCTCATTCTCTGAGACCAGTCCCTAGCCCCTACTCCATGAAGGAAGTTGAACTGGAGACCTCTTCATTCCCTTGGATAATTATAGCATCACTCCCCTTTCTGTCTGTTAAAACTCCTGCTGTTCTGTTAACACTCTTATCATGGTATGTGTTGACCTCTTGCTCACTCACTCTCATATTCTGAAGACTGTGGTACCCACTTACAGCCCTCCGGTTTCCCACACATAGGACCATCACCCTGGTTCACTTTAGCAACTGTCACATCCAACTTGCAGGCTTTATATTTCTTTGACTTGTCATCTGTCCTCATTTTTTTCTGGTGACATGGCTTCACTGAAGACATTTCATCTGAAATATTAAATTCAGGCACCTGACCTTTTGGCCACCATCTTCTGATTTTTACACCCACTGTACTTTTTCCTTGATCACTCTAAAGGTCCAGCCTTAGGCCTGTTCTACTCCAATCTGACTTCACTTCTTTCTCTCTGTAGCTAAGACTCTAATTCATCATTTAATCTCATCATTTAATTTGACTTCAACATATATGCTCCATTTTCTTTCTTTTTTACTCAAATAGAGAAGCCCCAACCATGAACAAATTCAATTATATGCCTTCTATGAAATGCCAAATGTCAAAACCTGCTAAAGAAAAGCATACAGCTTTATAGATTGGCTCTAACATAACCTAGGGACTCAGGTGTCCTCTGATTATTCAGCCTTGTTCAACACACCTTCTCTCTCTATATATTTTTCTGGCCATCTAATTCTGCAATGGGACTGTTTTAAACCTTCCATGTTTTCTTCAAAGCTTCAACCAAATAAATATCATTTTTCATTTTCAATAAACTCAGGTCTGCTCACCTGATCTGCAGCAAAGCCAATCAACTGACACCGAACTGTGGTGAAGAATTGCAAGCTGCCCAAAGTGGTCACCAAGCAGACAGAATTGGCAACTCATGTTCAAAAGACCTAAAATCCTCAAGGGCTTTCAGAGGAGAGATTTTAAAAGCAAGATGAGAGAGAGGGTTGTAGGGTGTGTGATTAATTCAGGCTTAGTTATCTGATTGGTGGTTGATGGTGAAGTAACAGAATGATGTGTTTCTGGAATTTCAGACGTCAACCTTCTGGTCCAACCAGTCTGGGGTTATGTGTTGCTGGTCAACGTGCAGTTAACTTCTACCTGGTGGAAAGGGGTGGAGGCATTTAGTATCTTTAAAAGAACTCAAGGATATGGCTCAGGATACTAACTACAGCCCCTGAGGGACTAAAAGTCTTTGACTTTGTTTTATGACTAAACTGTTTTGTCTTATTTGACTGCTTTCCTTTGTTTCTGCATTCAACTTCACCAGTTAAGTTTGCTTTTTGGAACTCTAGGAAGGCTTGGGAAGCTAAAACTCTTCTACAACCAAGGTAGGGTGGGGTGGTACATGGGAGTCAGGGCTGTCCCTGGGAAGGCCCTGCAGGGTCCTGCTTAGTTTCATCATCATCAGAAGACTTTATGAGGAAATTAGAAGCTGTTAAATAAGTCACTAAGAAGCTTCATTTGGCTAAAATCTAGAACTCACTACTCTATAAATTAACTTTTTGTTTGCATCTCATACAGTGGGCTTCCCAGGTGGCTCAGATGGTAAAGAATCTGCCTACAAGGCTGGAGAACTGAGTTCAATCCCTGGGTCAGGAAGATCTCCTAGAGAAGGAAGTGGTAATCCACTCCAGTATTCTTGCCTGGAAAATCCCATGTATAGAGGAGCCTCATGAGCTACAGTCCATGGGCTCACCAAGAGTTGAACACGACTGAAATGACTTAACGCATCCCATATAGTAAATTCCAGAGAGCAGTGACCATGTATGCTCTGTGCTTGCTGTAACTCAGCAGGTAGCACGGTTCCTGGCCCAAAGTAGATGTTCAATATATATTTTAGAAATAAATATATAAAAGCATTAATATGTGAAAATAAAATAATTGAAACATCCGAATCCTTAATCATACTGAGGCACTTGCCCCAAATCTTCTACAATGCTAAATAAAAATGTTTATCGTAACCCAAAGACATAATAAACACCCTCTCCCTCATTTTCAATACAAATCATTACTTCCTACTTCAACAACAACCAGAGGAGCTGAGCTTATGAATTCTTAATCACGCTTTCTCTCTCATGAGCAGGATATTTCAGAATGTAGTCTTTCTTTGGCCTTGGAGTTTTCTTTTGCTAACTGGAAAGCCTTGCCCCCAGGAGATAATTAGGGCTGGAAGTGTAAGCACCCTGCACAGAGCCACAGCTTATAAACCACTTTGCCTGTGTCCTTCCCTCACCTTCCCTGCCAGACTCCACCAGTATCCAGGCAGGCCATCTGCAGCAGTGCTGCAAGATCAGGCTAATAAACCCGGATTACTCTGAAAGTTTTGCATTAAAATGTAAGCATTTTCCTTAGCCTGGAGAGCCAAGCTTTCTGTGTGATGTAAAAGAACCCCAAGATACAGAACAGAAAGGCCTTTTGTTAATAGCCCACTCAATCTTTTTTTTAAGGGTAACAGGCTATTTACTTCTTTCCCCTAAGGTTAATCTGCTACATTTTCTATATAAAGGCAAAAGTGGTCAAAGGTGTGAAATAAATTCAAAATTAAACCAAACATAAAGACAAAACCTGAAGAAAGGAAACCATCTAGTGAAAATCAGAGGAAAATAGAAATCTAGCTTTTGGTATCTCTAAAATAATTTGAGAATCAAACGCTTCCAGTTACTTAGTGAGAGAACCAAAATCTTAAATAACTTGTTTCTCTTAAAAATTTAATGCCAATACTTATTTAATCTGTAACTTTGCTAAAGTGTCTCATCTGTTGCTTAGATTAAACATTTTAGGTTAAAATTCTATTTTGCATTAACAACATACATGTAGCTTAGGCTGGCATCAATTAAGTTCAAATAAAGTAGAAAATAGTTCCTACCTTTTTTCTTTTTTGTTTGCTTCACTCATCCATTTGACAATTATTTTTTAAAAGCCGATGTTATATCAGGCACTATTCTAGATGATGAGGATAAAACAGTGAATAAAACTAACAAAATACTTGCCTCTGTGGAGCATACATACTAATAAAGAAGACAGATAATAAACATACTAATTAAATCGGTCTGCAAGAAGCTGGCATGTACTATGGGGGCAAAAGTAGAATGGAGGAATGTGTGAGTGAGGGACTGCACAGAGAAAATTTAACTCTTGAAGGAGGAGAGTCCTTGTCCATCTTGGGGGGAATGTTTCATGCTAAGTGGCCATGTCACTGATGTGGAAGCATGCCTGTGTTCAAAGAATGGCAAGGAAAGCAAAGTGGTTAGAACAGAGAGAAAGAGGCTATAACAAATAGCATAGGTGCTCAAAGATGCCACTGAGAAGCTAGTTCCACTGGGACTCACTCGTTTGGGAGTAAAAGGTGAGCCATGACCAGTTTTTGAGAAGATAAGTACCATGGTTACACTGATAAGCTAAAAGTATCACATAGGTTGCTCTTTTGAGAATTGACTAAGGAAGTAAGAATGGAAAAGGGAAGAGCAATTAGAAAGCTTTGGCAATAATCATAACAGGGGACTGTGTCTTGGATGAGGATGGTTGCAATAAGTTTTGCAAAAAGTGATCAGATTCTAGATAAGTTTATGATGAGAGAGCAAATGATGGATTTTTGAACTATTATTTCTTGAAACATTGACATTCTATTTTTCATGAAAACACTTACATATTTGTTAAGGATGGTTGTATAGTTTATTTCAGTTTTTGTGCCAAATGGTGGTGTTATGGGTAATCTGTGAAGAGCTTGTTGGGTGTGCATTTGGAGGTATGTAGAGTGAAGTGAGCGACTTCACTTTCACTTTTCACTTTCATGCAATGGAGAAGGAAATAGCAACCCACTCCAGTGTTCTTGCCTGGAGAATCCCAGGGACGGGGGAGCCTGGTAGGCTGCTGTCTCTGGGGTAGCACAGAGTCGAACACGACTGAAGCAATTTAGCAGCAGCAGCAGCAGCAGAGTGAAGTAGAGGGCTTGCTGAGAGAAACTGCTGAGGCCTCCCTGTGATATGACTAAGGGTGTGAAGCCATCAGTGCATAGTAATTCTATTTTCTAATGGTTATGGGTAGTATGTTTTCAAAAGCTAGAAAGAAGAGTATAAGAGCAGTTAGTAGATAAAATGGATTATGGATTATGAGGTTGAAATCTCTATGCCTACTTGCAAATATTAATAGTATGTCAGTTTCATAATTCTTAAATATGATTATAATATATTATAATTGTTAAATATGAGTTTATTTGTAGTCATGATCAGGATGACTATAAACACAGCTACTGAAAAAGATAAATTGAATTACACTTTGCAGGCACCAGTGCTAATAAAGAGCAATAATACAAATGTCATAACCACGCTCTTTTTCTAAAAGAAACATCCCTTCCACTTTGTATATTAAGAAAACAAATTAATAAGAGAGTCTTAGCAAAACCTTCATTCACTCTTCGTCCGGATTATTATGAGAATGAAAGTCGAGGTGAGAGTATGTTCTTGTGATCCCCCTGCACATAAGGGTTTTGTGGCAGTCTCCAAATCGCTTTTCCTTTTCCTCCAATTTNTTCTTTTTTTTTTTTTGGTGGTGGTGGGGTGGGGAGGAGGCATGGGTGATGGTGGTGTTTGTTAATTTATTTCTATTATTATTTATTTATTTATTTTTATTTAAGGTTCTGGTTTTTATGTCTGATTCTCACCAAGACCCACTTGGTTTCTGAGGCTGGGCTGCCACAAAGACAAACTGGTTCTTTCTCAGGGAAAGACTCAGATGATCATTTATCAGAAGAGGAGACAGTGAGTGATTAAGATATTACTTTAAACAATCTCAACTATGAGCATACAAGGTAGCTTTAGGAACCCAAATCTCCTAGTTATCAAAATCACCTGATGGAGCAATTTTTTAAAGTAATACCCTAGAATCCCACCTAAGACTTTCTGATTTTGGCAGATTTTGGATGAAACCCAGGAATCCTTAGAATCAGCCCAGACAAGAAAATTGTTAGATGTGGTTATCTATAGGAAAGAAGAGAAGCAATTTAGAAAAGTTAGAATATGTTTGTAAAAGAGAGCTCCAACTCATGTTCATAGTGGCATCTTTTCACAACAATGAAAAGATGGAAGCAACCCAAGTGTCCACTGATAGAAGCATGAATAAATGTGGTACATACAATAAAATAAATTCAGCCCAAAAAGTAAAAGAAATTCTGACACTTGGCTACATCATGAATAAACCTCATGGACATCATGTTCAAATAAGTAAGCCAGTCACAAAGACAAATTCTGTTTGAATTTTATATAAAGATATCTAGAAGAATCAAATCCATAGACACAAAAAGTACAATGATGGTTGCTCCAGGCTGGGGGAAATAAAAGTGGTTTAATGAGTATAGAATTACAAGGTGCAAAAGTTCTGAAACTTGATTACATGACAGTGTGAATATACTTAACACTACTGAAATCTGCATGAAAAAATTGGTTAAGATGGTAAATTGTATGTTATCTGTATTTTACCAAAATTTTTTAAAAAATTTAAAAGGGAGCTCTAGTGTTCAAGTAATTTTTTGATTCATACTTTTGCTGTGAAACATCACTGTGAAAATATGACGTTCTCTATGCAATAAGCAGTTGTTATCACAGCCAAATTGAAAGAAATCCTTTTTTAACTGTCATTATGGCCTATCTCTCTCCCAACAGTAGACCCCTAGGGAGTTGTTCTATCTTAGAGCTTATCCTTCAAAGGGAAGATGTGAGTGCAGGTCAACTTAATATGACTCTGGATCAAATATGCATAATTAGAGGAAAATTATCTGATCTGAATGATCAAAAAGATCCTCAGAATGCACACAAAGCTAGAGTGTAAAAATGCGTGAATAACCTTGTGGTTTTTCATTAACTTTATTCAATATTACATTTCATAGATGTGATTTCTTTTCTCAGATTAAAAAATAGAGCTCTGAACCTAGGTACTGACTCACTCTGAGGATCCAGCAGCATCTTACAGAAAAAGCTTTGTCCTGTAATTTATCATTACCTCTCTGGGAGCTCCCAGCATGTTTATAGCTCCATGATTCATAGTTCCCAAGCTTAGAGTCTGCACTAGGTAATCAGTTTATTCATTAGTCTGTGTCACGGTACCCTAGATGAACTAAACTGAGTTATCAGCATTTGAAACAAAATGAAAGAGAAAATAATCCTTGGAAATTCATCAAACATAATCCTGAGCATACATGATCATGGAAATTGCTACTTTGATGAACTGAAAAATTCACATCTCAAATGAAAATATTAAATTATTTCAATTATGAGAACAAATAGAGAAATCACAGGACTGTGAATGTTGACCGTGTATACAGGGATGCCCTATGCAATTAATAAACTATAGAGATGCATGACAGTTTTCATAATATCACATTCAATTCATGGGGCTTCTCAGGTGGCTCAGTGGTAAAGAATCCACCTGTCAAGATAGCAGACACAGTAGATAAGTGTTCGATCCCTGGGTCAGGAAGATCCCCTGGAGTAGGAAATGGCAACCCACTCCAATATTCTTGCCTGGAAAATTCCATGGACAGAAGTGCCTGGCGGGCTATATATAGTCCATAATAAGTCATAAAGATACATGACAGTTTTCATCATATCCCATAGATAATAGGTTTTTATTTAGTTTACTTATTTATACAGGAAATTGAGAATATATTTTCAGGAACTCTTCTTTTTTTTAATTCTCAGAAGCCCAAAAAAATAAATAAAAATGAAAGATTACCCTTAATTTCCACACTCTGAACTTTTCAGATTACTATTAATTCAATTTAATAAATCTTTATTTGCCTACCTATAAAGCACTGACTGCATAAATAAGTAAAGTCATGTCCCCAAGGATTTTGTCACTTATTATAAGAAGAGGCATATCAGAATCTGTCAAACTTGGCTATACATTAAAATTGCCTCTAAGCAACAACAACAACAAAAAACAAACAAAAAAAGAATAGCTGCCTAGTCTCCAACCTTAGAAGTTTTGATTTAATTTATCTGACTTTGGGTCTAATATTGGAATTCTTCCTTAATTCCCCAGATGATAATATGCAGAACATATAAGCAGTTCTTAACAAAGATCTGTTCAAAATAGGGTGCTTCTAGATCCACGTGACTAATTAAATACACTCAACTTCCACTCTTCCTTCCTAATAATTTTATGAAATGACAGAAAAGATATATTTCAGAAAAAACAGCAGTGCTTAAAAAATAAAAGAGATGTCATGAGAAGATCAAACTTCTGGCAGAATTTCTAGAAAGCAAATAAAGCTATTTTCTCCTCGACGATAAGAGAGTAGAGAAAAATCACAGCCCAAAGCAGACCAGAGAGAACCAGGGTCAGAGAACTTTTTCCCTAGGTCATCTCACAGACGCTCTCAGGTTGGAATGAAAAAGTACAAGTAATATGTAAAGAAAAAAGAAAAAGCTGTACTTTTTTTTTTTTTTCNAAAAGAAATTCTGACACTTGGCTACATCATGAATAAACCTCATGGACATCATGTTCAAATAAGTAAGCCAGTCACAAAGACAAATTCTGTTTGAATTTTATATAAAGATATCTAGAAGAATCAAATCCATAGACACAAAAAGTACAATGATGGTTGCTCCAGGCTGGGGGAAATAAAAGTGGTTTAATGAGTATAGAATTACAAGGTGCAAAAGTTCTGAAACTTGATTACATGACAGTGTGAATATACTTAACACTACTGAAATCTGCATGAAAAAATTGGTTAAGATGGTAAATTGTATGTTATCTGTATTTTACCAAAATTTTTTAAAAAATTTAAAAGGGAGCTCTAGTGTTCAAGTAATTTTTTGATTCATACTTTTGCTGTGAAACATCACTGTGAAAATATGACGTTCTCTATGCAATAAGCAGTTGTTATCACAGCCAAATTGAAAGAAATCCTTTTTTAACTGTCATTATGGCCTATCTCTCTCCCAACAGTAGACCCCTAGGGAGTTGTTCTATCTTAGAGCTTATCCTTCAAAGGGAAGATGTGAGTGCAGGTCAACTTAATATGACTCTGGATCAAATATGCATAATTAGAGGAAAATTATCTGATCTGAATGATCAAAAAGATCCTCAGAATGCACACAAAGCTAGAGTGTAAAAATGCGTGAATAACCTTGTGGTTTTTCATTAACTTTATTCAATATTACATTTCATAGATGTGATTTCTTTTCTCAGATTAAAAAATAGAGCTCTGAACCTAGGTACTGACTCACTCTGAGGATCCAGCAGCATCTTACAGAAAAAGCTTTGTCCTGTAATTTATCATTACCTCTCTGGGAGCTCCCAGCATGTTTATAGCTCCATGATTCATAGTTCCCAAGCTTAGAGTCTGCACTAGGTAATCAGTTTATTCATTAGTCTGTGTCACGGTACCCTAGATGAACTAAACTGAGTTATCAGCATTTGAAACAAAATGAAAGAGAAAATAATCCTTGGAAATTCATCAAACATAATCCTGAGCATACATGATCATGGAAATTGCTACTTTGATGAACTGAAAAATTCACATCTCAAATGAAAATATTAAATTATTTCAATTATGAGAACAAATAGAGAAATCACAGGACTGTGAATGTTGACCGTGTATACAGGGATGCCCTATGCAATTAATAAACTATAGAGATGCATGACAGTTTTCATAATATCACATTCAATTCATGGGGCTTCTCAGGTGGCTCAGTGGTAAAGAATCCACCTGTCAAGATAGCAGACACAGTAGATAAGTGTTCGATCCCTGGGTCAGGAAGATCCCCTGGAGTAGGAAATGGCAACCCACTCCAATATTCTTGCCTGGAAAATTCCATGGACAGAAGTGCCTGGCGGGCTATATATAGTCCATAATAAATCATAAAGATACATGACAGTTTTCATCATATCCCATAGATAATAGGTTTTTATTTAGTTTACTTATTTATACAGGAAATTGAGAATATATTTTCAGGAACTCTTCTTTTTTTTAATTCTCAGAAGCCCAAAAAAATAAATAAAAATGAAAGATTACCCTTAATTTCCACACTCTGAACTTTTCAGATTACTATTAATTCAATTTAATAAATCTTTATTTGCCTACCTATAAAGCACTGACTGCATAAATAAGTAAAGTCATGTCCCCAAGGATTTTGTCACTTATTATAAGAAGAGGCATATCAGAATCTGTCAAACTTGGCTATACATTAAAATTGCCTCTAAGCAACAACAACAACAAAAAACAAACAAAAAAAGAATAGCTGCCTAGTCTCCAACCTTAGAAGTTTTGATTTAATTTATCTGACTTTGGGTCTAATATTGGAATTCTTCCTTAATTCCCCAGATGATAATATGCAGAACATATAAGCAGTTCTTAACAAAGATCTGTTCAAAATAGGGTGCTTCTAGATCCACGTGACTAATTAAATACACTCAACTTCCACTCTTCCTTCCTAATAATTTTATGAAATGACAGAAAAGATATATTTCAGAAAAAACAGCAGTGCTTAAAAAATAAAAGAGATGTCATGAGAAGATCAAACTTCTGGCAGAATTTCTAGAAAGCAAATAAAGCTATTTTCTCCTCGACGATAAGAGAGTAGAGAAAAATCACAGCCCAAAGCAGACCAGAGAGAACCAGGGTCAGAGAACTTTTTCCCTAGGTCATCTCACAGACGCTCTCAGGTTGGAATGAAAAAGTACAAGTAATATGTAAAGAAAAAAGAAAAAGCTGTACTTTTTTTTTTTTTCCGGAAGCATCCAGAACATGATTATTGTGCCTGTGCTTCCCTGTGTATAGAGGGGATGAAGACTCCCAATTAAAGTATAAAGAAGGATTTAGAAGTGTTCTGATGGGAGTATCAGCACCCGAGACCCAAAGACTGGACTTCAGGGTACCCTGCACCCCCTCATCACATGCAAAGCAGGGATAGAAACAAACAAATCAGCTGAGGCCAGATAGCTCTGCTTGAATGAAGTAAACCAAAATATTCTTCAGCCAGAGTAAAACTTTTCTTACTTTCATGAATATAGGACTCTCCAAACTGTCTGCTCACACATCGTATGTGGAAGCAAGGCTGTTGGCATGAACAATTCTTACATCACAGTTAATTTGCATTGAAGGGAGACGCCTCTAGAGAAAAATGACTTACAAAAGCACTAAGAAAATCTGTAACTCTGACAAGTATTCATCAACCTGGTCTTTATAACTATGAATGGATAACTAACGCTTAGAAGAGAGAAAAACTAGCAGCATAAAACAGAGGGACTGAAATGAATAAACCAAACAAATGATCTTGAGAGAAACAGTTTATTTAGGTAATAGAATTTCCAAAAGGTTTATTTGTTATATATAGGGTTCTTTGAAAGGAATAAGAGCAGGTTACTATAAATACAAATGTCTCATGGAAGAAAGAGCATTGGCCATCTTGAGAAGACAGCACCACCAAGCCACAACTGGACCAGAGCCTCTGCCCAAATGCTGGAATTACCACCAAGTGAGAGAGAGGAGGAAACAGGGGGAAATGAGAGAATCTTATGGGATGCTTCATATATGAAAAATGGGGTTCTTTGTTTTAAGACTCTAATGAACTTTAATCAAAACCATTGACTAATATTTAGAAGTATTACTGAAAAATACTATTTCTGTATATTGGTGAAACTCTACTCAGCACCATCTCTAGACCATAGAGAATCCTAAGTGTTACCTGAGAGCCACCATTTGAAGTCCTAAAGTCCAACAAAAATGCTGTAGCTGACTCTTTTGCCTTGAGAGACTTGTCTTCTTTCTTTCTTTGGCACCACTTCCCCGATTTTCCCTCTATTTATAACTCTTCCTCCTCAGTAGCTTTTCCTCAAGACAGATTGCTGTCATTTATCTTGATATCCCCTGAATAATTGTTTTGAGTTGTTCAAAGGAAATTAAATCTGATTTTCTTGTAGATAATTAGTATTTTTATTTTTGATTGTTAATCTGTTCTACATCAACATAAACCTTATTGTTTATCCATATTTTGTGATTTATTTTAATATTGAATTATCAGATTTCTTGTAACAGTAGGACCATTAGCATTCTAACTATTTTCTTAACCATTATTTCATTTTATGTGATTGTCACTATTTTTTCTTAAAAAGTCATGCAAAATTTTACAGTCACTTGGTACTGGTGGGGTAAGATAAAAAGCTTCAAAGATTTTACAGAAATGTACTATGCTGAAAAAATTAAACTGATGAATTCTCTCCCTACATTGATATATACTAGAGAATTTGTACCATTTTTCTTATAAGATCAATAAAAACTGTAAGTAATCTTTGGTCATTATTTAATCATTAGTAACTGGATTGTTAAAGTAACAGCTATAAAGTTATTAAGTATTTCTTTTATTCCAGATGCTGTTCTGGGTTTTAAACATGTCTCAGTTGATACTCACTCTAATTCTATAGGTAAGTGCTAACATCCCTATTTTACAAGTCATGAAAATATAATTGAGTAACATAGAATAATACTTGCTTGTAAAAAAAAAACAGAATTGATATCTTTGAAAATACTGACAATAAATACTTGATAAGATAAATACTAAATAATAATATTGCTTAACTCTCTGGCCACTTCATATATAAAAAGAATGCCAGGATTAATAATTCTGACAAATACTGAAGGTGAACATCAGATGAGCATTTCAAAGACTGTCAAAATCATAACGTTTGTTGTTAAAAGAACAATGTTTCTAACACACATTTTGACAGTCCCAGTTATTCATAGCACATACCACTCAATTTAATTCATCTGAACTGAACCATCTGCTGTTTAATTGCCTCATAGCCAGTGGGATTTATGTAAGTAAATGAATATCAGAGATAGAAAGAATACTAATGTGAAGTCCATGTTTTATTAAAAATGTCTACTTGTTCACCCACAAAAATTAGATACAGTAAAATATAAACATATAAAAATAACTTATTTTTAAGATTTCAACTCTTTACTAAGATGGAGTAACACGGAACAGAGTTATCCTCCAACCCAAACATCAACCAAATAGACAAAATACACAAAACAAATGTTTTCAGGACATTGGACATCAGGCAATAAGAGAAGGATAAATGAGAGATAAGTAAACAAGGTGAATCCTCTGTTTACCTAGTGTCTTACCTAGAGGGGGCTGCATGTCAAGGTGCAGTAGAGGAATGAAGCAGGTAGAGTCCAGGCTTGAGGGGCCATAAGGAGGAGAGTGGGGAGGTCAAGATTGATAAAGTTTGCAATGCAGAGTACCAGAGAGGAGAGAGCTGCAGAGAGACCACTCCAGAGATCTGAGTTCTCCTTGACTCATTAGTTGAACAAGAATCAGCAGATGCACTGTAGAAAGCAACCTGGGCCTGGGAAAATAAAAGCATGGGCTCATTAAAGGCAACAGTGCTTTGAGCCCACACAGGGCTGAAAAAATACCTATGGCTCACCATCAACCAGAATGGAAATGCTAATAATTCACGGGGCATCAGAAAGAGTACTCAGAAAACGTTGGCCTCAATTGTGGAGCAAAATTGCCTAAATCCTGCTCTGGTCTTGCCCAACAAGATTTAAAGGCAGAAATGAGACCAGAACTGCTAGAAATGTTAAAGAAATTCNCATCAGGAAGAGTACTCAGAAAACGTTGGCCTCAATTGTGGAGCAAAATTGCCTAAATCCTGCTCTGGTCTTGCCCAACAAGATTTAAAGGCAGAAATGAGACCAGAACTGCTAGAAATGTTAAAGAAATTCCTCAGGTAGATGGGGATTAATGCAAGACGAAATTAGGGATCTATGCAAAGGGATGATTTCACTCTTCATTACAGGTCACATTTTTCTGCTTTGCATGCCTTAGGATTTTACATTAGACGACAGACGTGGTAAACCGCATCCCTGTTCTGGGACAAGTCGTGAATGTTCTTCCCTCTGTTTCCAGTTTCCTCCTATTTACCTCTACTCTCCAGTATATTTGGTGTGAAAGTGAAAGTCAAAGTGAAGTCGCTCAGTCGTGTCCGACTCTTTGTGACCCCACAGACTGTAGCCCACCAGGCTTCTCTGTCCATGGGATTGTCCAGGCAAGAGTACTGGAGTGGGTTGCCATTTCCTTCTCCAGGGGATCTTCCCGACCCAGGGATCGAACCTGAGTCTCCCTCATTGTAGGCAGATGCTTTTACCGTCTGAGCCAGGGAAGTCCAGTATATTTGGTGTCTCCATCCAAATTGAGTGGAGAAGTTGATTTGCAAACTAGATTCCTACTTTTCCATTCTTTGGCTATTGAATAAACTTGTGATGTTCCATTCTCAGTATTGGTTTCCTTGTTAGTATGTGAATCTGATTTTAAGAGGAACCTCTCTGACTGAGACAAAGGGTCTTAGCCTGAACTAGGATCCTGGCACAAGTCTGGTTGACTGATTTAGTAACAGCATTACACTGACAATTTTAATTCTTTTTTTTTTTTTCATATCACAAATCCATCTTTAAATTATGCACAGCTAGGTTATTTGAATCATTTTCAAGTCTTTCACATCTTTCCACTTATCACCTTTACTTTTTATTAGAGGGACTAACAATTAAGTGAAATTATTGGTGTAGATCTAATTGTCCAGAAAAATAAGTACTAAACAGAATCATGAATTCTGAAGCAAATTTCTTTTTCTCTTTCAGAGGTTAAAAACCCATAATTATATGTCTTAACATGAATCTAGACTGGGGTAAAAACATAACCCACACAGGGAATTATAGCCATTATCTTGTAATAGCTTTTAATAGAGCATAATCTGTCAAAATAATGAATCACTGTGCTGTACACCTAAAGCTAATATTGTAAATCAATTATACTTCAACTTAAAAATTACAATTTCAGCTTCTAGCCATGATGTAAAAAGGACTGTATTTACCTTCCTGCTGTAACCATACAGAAAACAAAATACAAAAGCAAACACTTACAAAAGGTATCTTAAGACAGAGATCCCTGAAAGAAGGGAAGCAGGTGAGGCCAGGCTTATCATTGGCCTGGCTAGTGCCTGGGTACAGTTTCAAACACACACACACACACACACACACACACACACACAGGCATAAATGCAAAAGAAAGCTAGCGAGCTGAGGAATCTAAGTAGGAAATAGAACCGCCACATGACCCAGCAATCCCATTACTGGGCATATATCCAGAGAAAACAATAATTCAAATAATCCAAGCATGCATCCTAAAGATCACTGCAGAACTATTCACCATAGTTAGGACACGGAAGCAACCGAAATGCCCTGCAACCTAAAAGCAACGGAAGAGGAATGGATAAAGGAGATATGGTACACATATACAAGGGAATATTACTTGGCCATAAAAAGGAATGAAATTGGGTCATTTATAGAGACATGAATGGACTTAGAGACAGTCAGACAGTCAGACAGAGTGAAGTGAGTAAGAAAGAGGAAAACAAATATCATATATTAATGCATATATGTGGAATCTAAAAGACGAAACAGTGACACAACTGTAGAGAATACATATATGGATATATGTATATAGGGAGAAGGAAGGGTGGGAGGAGTTGGGAGATTGGGACTGACATATATACATTGTTGATACTATGCATGAAATAGATGACAAACCTGAATCTACTATATAGTAGGTTCTATATAGTAGGTACTATATAGCACAGGGAATTCTACTCAGTGCTTTGTGGTGATCTAAAGAGGAAGGAAATACAAAAAAGAAGATATATATATATGTATACACAAAAAAGAAGATAGATATATATATACAAAAAAGATATATATCTATACATACATTATCTGATTCACTTTGCTGTACAGTAGAAATTAATACAACATTGTACAGCAAATTTACTCCAATAAAAGTTAACTTTAAAAAAATAGCAACTAGAAAAGGCTGAGACAGCTAGAGTTAAGGGAGGCAGAATTCTGCAAAAGAGAGAGCTATGCAGAAAAAGAACTTTAGAAATCTGAATAAAGGACCCTTTGCCTCTTCGGTAAGTGCTCAGATATGCAAATATAGAGTGAAACACTATGAATCTTGATAAAGAAAATTATCTGTGAGGTCAAAATTCCCAGACCTCACACAAACAAGCTCTAAGAAAATACTCTGAACACCAACCAGCCAGAATGAAGAGCTTTTGATGATCCTTTAGCATATTCAGAATTATCATCAGAGGACACAGTATGTAAGTGGGCAAACTATCAAGTGAATGAAATCCATTCCAAACCTGTACTTGCAAAGCTTTAAAAATGCCACAAAGGATGAAACTGATCTGCAAGTAATTTACCTACAAATAAAACCTAAAACTTTTTTAAAGGGCGGGAGGGAAGCAAAGGAAAAAAATCTAGATTCTTAGTAACAAGTAACCTATAATCCTTACGATAAAATTTAAAAATTACATACATTATGTAATTAGCAAATATTTTAGTGAACCTAAGTTTGTGTGCACAATGCAGAGTGAGGCCAAACAAACCAAAGAACACAGACAGATGACAGATAGATGAAGATAACAGAGAGAGAGAGAGAAGACATTGAAATCTTAGAAATACCAGTCATAATAGCATCAGAAACATGATGCTCTTAGGCATAAATTTAATTAAATATGTGCAAACCAAAATTATAAGCTACTACTATGAACCCCATAGCATGGCTACAATGCAAGACTGACAATACCAATGTCACCAACTGGTTACCTATATATACATGGCTTGTGAGAATGCAAAGTGACAACCATTTTAAAAAGTCTTTAGCCTCTTCCTATAAATTTAAACATATCTACCCTATACAGCAGCAATTCATTCCTGATTATCCATCCAAAAGAAGAAAACATGCCCCTACAGAGACCTGTATACAAATGTTTACAGCTTCTCTGTTCCTCATAGCCAAAATATGGAAACAATCCAAATAGCCAAATATAGGCAAATAAATAAACATATCAGTATATCATACTGAAAGCTAAATCAGCAATAAAAGAAAATTAACTACTGATATAACTCCACAACATGACAGATCTCACAAGTATTCTTTGGAGAGAAAGATTCGGACACAGAGGATTAGATAGTCTGGAATTTTTATTTATGTGAAAAAATAACAAAGAGGATTACAATCTACATTGATGAAAAGCAATTAAGTGATTGCCAGGGCTGAGGTTGGAGAGATGAAACTGACTGTGAAAGATCACAAGGAACTTTTTGGGGTGATGAAAATGTTCTATATCTTGATGGTAGAGGGAGTTATCTAGCTGTATGTGTTTCTCAAATTTCATCAAAATATACACTAAATTGGGATGCATTTCATTTTATGTAAATTCTACCTCGATAAAGTTTATTTTCACAACAGCCACCAAATAAACCCTTTAATTCTGTTGTATATCTATTATAGAAAAGTCAAAATCCCCCAAATAAGAAATGTATGTGTATATTTTCATTTTGTATTTCAATCCACAAGCAGTATATACAAATATTGTATTTATGTTTTAATAATTTGATTTCATATATTGAGATATAATTGAAAGCACTAGGCTAACATTGAGGATCTCTGACTTAGATTCCAGTTCTGCTTATGACTGAATATAGGATTTTGACTAAATCCACTGAACTTCTCTGTGCCTCAGCTTTTGTACTTACTAATGGAGATTACAACATAAACCCAGTTGATCCTGGTAACATTCAAGTAACCTTATAATGTTGAAGTCCCTATTTTAGAACTTTAAAACACTCTATAAAGATAGTGTTATGGGCACATTACCTATATTATTTATAAAAGTAGACATTGACTTTGCTATAACTCAAGCAGGGAATCAAGTTTCTTGCCATAGGAGCAGTGATTTATGGCTAAAAGATCATCCAAAATTCAGACAGTGCTTAACTTTAATATTAGCTCATATACATTTCAGTGAAAGAGATGAGAAATTATACAAAAAAAAATTAAATGATGGCAGTTTAGCCACCAAAAATATAGTAGACAACACTGTCAAATAAAAAGAGAACACATCCACTGCTTTGATTCTATATGATATTTTTTCTACCAATTCATCTTAGTTCAATATCTTTCACTGGAAGTAAAGTGGGTTGATTTTTATTTATTCCCATAAATAAATTTATTTAATACCAGTAATTAAGTGCTTCAAGGAGGCTCAGTTTTCCAGGTTTTTATAGTTTCTTTGCTCATATACACTTAAAAGGTACATTAATTTTGCTATACAATTTTTTTTCTATGTATGAGTATATTTTGCAAATGAATAACCAACTCTAGCAAACCTACAGGAGAAAGCAAAACAATTATATTAATAAAAACTGTGATTTGTTAATAATTTTAGGGAAAAACAACCTGCTCTCTTGTTGCAGCATAATCTAGGTCACTCTTTTAGGATGGTAGTAATATAAAAATAAAAACATGAGAATTCAATGTGTGAAATGGAGGGGAAAGGAAAGAAACTTAGTTCTATAAATATATTCAGTTGTAAAGAAGATAGGATCTATGCACACCATGGCAGACTGAAAAGTCAAGGGTGAAAAGAGTTATCTGGCTAAGTAAAATCATATTTAAAAATTGCAAATGGAAGATTTCTACAAAAAATTTAGCAGCTTCCTGACAATGTGATTAACTAGATAATGGGGTAATGCCCCTAGAGAAATTCTAAGTGAGGCATTATTTAGAAAATCTAAAACCTGGTTTGGATAAATAATTAAATGCAGATGGACTGGACAAATTCCATAGTCATTGGCAAGTACGTGGCTTTCTGAAGGCTCTCAATTGGCCACAGCTTTTCAGTGACTGAATCTAAACTGCAAGCTTGCTTTGTTGATAGATCAACATTTGTTCTTGAGATGAATGTTAATATAAATCCATTATTTTCCTTCTAGAAGGGTTCATCTTCTCCTATGTTGTGTTTTTACAATAGAAATGACTCCCTAACCTCCTTCAGCACCAATCAATGTTTCCTTTTCTGTTTAGCATTAGGAAATAACTAGCTTTTTCATGGCTAAATTAATTTCTTGATTTCAAGTTGTTCTCATTTGCTTGAATCCTGAAATAGTTTTGAAAACTGGACTGTGACTAAAAACGATTCCAGTTAGAGAGTAATCACTTTTCAGCTGGTTTTCCAAGACTGATTTTCTATTAAAATCCCCAGGCCATATTTCAATCATAAACACACAGTAAATTTTAAATTTCAGTGATTGAGACTAAACTACTTGAAAATAAACACACCTGATTTTCCTAATATTAAGATGGCAAGTTTCCAAACCATAAAAGATAAGATTATTTTAACTTATGGAAAGTTGAATTATCTTCTTGATTTTTAATTTTTCTCCTACAGATATAGTTCCTCTTTTTCTGCATTCAAAACATGTAACATTGCCATGGCACTGCTTTAAGACACGCTTTGGACTGATGTAGTTACATACCAGACCATTTTATAGAGAGATCTTACAACTAACTTTAAGAGATTTTACAAGGAAAAACTCAAATTACACATTGATATGAAAAAAAAATCAAAACTCTAATTTAGAATTGTCAAAAAGATGAGCAGATGGTAAAGTTGTGTGTGTTTTGATTTTAGAGAAAATAGAGAGCAGCAGGATACAGGCTGATCAAGTGATACTTTATAGTATCTCAAAAGTACCTGGCCTTTTTGTGTAACTTGGAAATCTCACAGCATGGACACATTTGTTACATGGCACTGATGACTACTCCTCCCAAAGTAAGCATCTCAGGAGCAAATAGTCCAAGAGGCCCAAGTGTAAGTTGCAAGGTTTTTCATGACCTAACCTTCAAAACTTCATGTCACCTTCCAAAATTGTGTTGGTAAAACAGCTGCTCAGTGTAATCCACATTTAAGGGAAAAGAGCAGTAGGCTTTACCTCTACGTAGGGCTGGCTGCCTCCCACAAGGGAAGCAGTTGATGGTGCCCATCTTGAAGATAAGCTTCCACAGACATGGAGCAGTCCTAATATAAATAACAAATAAATCTTATTAATCAATCATCATCTAATCTACCCAAATGTTGGAGTGTTTGTATCGTAAGTGTGTACACTAAATGAGTTCAGTTCAGTTCAGTTGCTCAGTCGTGTCCAACTCTTTGAGACCCCATGAATTGCAGCACGCCAGGCCTCCCTGTCCATCACCAACTCCCGGAGTTCACTCAAACTCACGCCCATCAAGTCGTTGATGCCATCCAGCCATCTCATCTTCTGTCGTCCCCTTCTCCTCCTGCCCCCAATCCCTCCCAGCATCAGAGTCTTTTCCAATGAGTCAACTCTTCGCATGAGGTGGCCAAAGTATTGGAGTTTCAGCTTTAGCATCATTCCTTCCAAAGAAATCCCAGAGTTGATCTCCTTCAGAATGGACTGGTTGGATCTCCTTGCAGTCCAAGGGACTCTCAAGAGTCTTCTCCAACACCACAGTTCAAAAGCATCAATTCTTTGGCACTCAGCCTTCTTCACAGTTCAACTCTCACATCCATACATGATCACAGAAAAAACATAGCCTTAACTAGACAGACCTTAGTCGGCAAAGTAATGTCTCTGCTTTTCAATATACTATCTACGTTGGTCATGAGNACAGAAAAAACATAGCCTTAACTAGACAGACCTTAGTCGGCAAAGTAATGTCTCTGCTTTTCGATATACTATCTACGTTGGTCATGAGTGGGAAGCAGCATAAACTTCCTAAATTTACTAGAAATTTTATGGGTCAAGACCAGCAAAGATTTCTACAAACAGGTGGAGAGATCTGCTGGTTTGGTTGAAGGATATAAAAAAAAAGTTTGGAAATGCAAATTTCCTTGACTGGAAAATGCATACAATGAGTTTGCTTCCTGAGATATGATCCTTCAATATTTTGTCCAACATTTGAACCACCAGTTTGAAAAGTGAGATGCACTGAATGGAATTTTCCATTAGTCATTGACTGAGTAATATTAGTGAATATCTAACGTAAAGTTTGGGCTTCCCTGTTGGTTCAGTGGTAAAGAATCTGCCTGCCAATGGAGGAAACTTAGGTTTGTTCCCTGGGTCAAGAAGATTACCTGGAAAAGGAAATGGCAACCCACTCTAGTATTTTCGCCTGGGAAATCCCATGGAAAGAGGAGGCTGGCGGGTTAGCGTCCAAGGGGTCACAAAAGAGTTGGACATGAATTAGTGACTAAAGAACAACAATGTGAAGTTTGAGTGAAATCTGAAAACAGTTAAAACAGGCCACTACTCTCCAAAACATGCAAACATCATCTGACAACAATGTACCTAAATCATTTCACAATGCACACACAAAAAATAATCTGCTCAAGCCCAAGTCTGGCTCCATTGCCAAGAAAAGTAAGCTGGTATATATCAGATAAGATGACTGTGTGACAAATTCGAACAATGGTGACTTTGAACCCAGACACAAAGTCATCTACTTTGCTACACATACACATACATACACACACACTCACAATATTGTTGCTTTTGTATACATCTCTGTGACCAGAGATGATCACAGAGGTGATTTTCTATTTCACCACCTCAGAAGATTGCAATTATATACAATAGAAATGAATTACGTCAAAAAAATTGCAATAGAAAAGTTAAGCAGGCAAGTGAAACTTTTCCCAAGACCACTGCAATAAAAGAAATAGATTTAATTCAACCCCCTAAAACAAAAAGCATCAAAGTGAACTAGTGGAAAACTACTGGAGGCTGATCAATGTGAAGAGGCTGTTTTTTCTTATTGTTCCCTATGGAATTTTGGCTCCTACCTTCTCACAGAGTTTGAGAGAAAGGGGTCTTGCCTTTCTTGATAATCACATTTCAAAAGGATGGTTCCCAAGTCCTTATAGGAAGAGATCCCTGGGCTGTAAAACTGGCTTGAAGCTGGGAGAAGGTTTACATCTCAAAGAAGGAGAGAAAGAATTTGCAGTTGAAAATTTTCTAGAGTAGATGTTCTAAGAAAAAGAACATCTATTATTGGCCTATAGTCTTTAAAAAATAGTTTGGTCAGACTAAAGGACACATTAAGACCTGATATATTTACATGTACGTGTGTGTGTGTGTATTTATAAATATATGTATATTAATTGAAGCTGGGATATATTGTCTAGGTAGCTACACTAGGCTCACCTGTCCCTGGAATTCTCCAGGCAAGAACACTGCAGTGGGTTGCCATTTCCTTCTCCAATACATGAAAGTGAAAAGTGAAAGGGAAGTCACTCAGTCGTGTTCGACTCTTCGCAACCCCATGGACCGCAGCCTACCAGGCTCCTCAGTCCATGGGATTTTCCAGGCAAGAGTACTGGAGTGGGGTGCCATCGCCTTCTCTGCTAGTAACTCATATGGAGTGTAAAATCTGAGAGTTGAATCTTGTGTCCCAGCAAGAACTTTAAACTGCCTAATGAACTGGAACATACCCCTAAGCTTCAATTTCTGTCTCCAGACAACTTGGAACAAAAGTAATTGTTATAATGATGCCCTGCATAAAAGAAAATACAATCTCCATCCAGCTTTATCCAAGCTTAAAAGAAATCCCCAAAGCATTAATTTTGTAATATGTAGAGAATACTGGATTCAGCAATCTTATATACTTTGTTAAAACTAATTTACAGCCTTCAAATTCCATCTTATGTAGGCCATGCCCCTTCAGGCATTTGGGTAGTACCTAAAATTCTGTAAAATAGAATCCCCTCACAGCAGAGTAGTCAGGCTCACAAGCCTCTGAAAATTTGCCCTAGGGAGTCACACACTGGTTCTGAAAAATGCTGTCTATGTGTTTTACCATTTCTGAAATACTTTCCTTGTAAATCTCAGGGAGCAGAGTATTGCTGGCATTTTCTCGGGGGCAGAAATCTACTGCTAGGCCTCTGGCATAACACATAGGAAATAAAAATCCAAGTACTTGCCATCTAAAATTCTCCATAAAAAAATAGTCAAAAAAATAAATAAACAAACTTGTGCAAACTGTATATGGCATGCTCCAATCAAAAGATATTTTCAAGCATCCAAGGAAATTTCTGAGCTCATTACCTTGAATCTTTCCTGATATTTGAAATTTTACAGGTATGCATTCACAAATTTGGGTGAAGGCTCTGACCTCAGTAAAAATGTGAATATCTTAAGGAAAAAGTAGAATTTACAGTTATAATATGTTGACCCTTCAGTGGCACAGAGTGTGAATAATTATTTTGAAGAAGAAAGCCTCAGATGAAGCATGAGAGACATAAAGTTATAGGGAAAAATAAAATTGCATTATTTTAAGCAAGAAGAGTGTTCATTATGATAGCATAGCATAGCCTACACTAATAGGTATAGTTATAATTAGGAAAAACATTATGGAAAAAAGAGCCAGAAAATTAAACTCAAAGAAAACAGAAGAAATTAAATGTTAACAAAAAAGTGTAGAAAATGGAAAAAAATAATCTATATTCACACATGATAGTTAAAAGCTGATTATCAGAAAGACTAATAAAATTGATGAGACAACCATGAGATTAATTAAAAGAGAGTTGAGTGTGAAATAATAAATATAATGAATGATAATGGGACACATAGCAACCTACAAATATTTTTAAAAGTAAAGGTAACATATGCACATGCATATTGGCTTTACAGGAAAATAACTCAGGGATGGTAGTGAAAGGAAAGTCCCTTTGATAAATGGCACTAGGTCAATTTGATTTTATAGACTGCAAAAGACATTGCAAATTATTTCCTTCCACCAGGAAGTAGGGTCTATCTCCTGAACCACGCCTTCTACATATGGGTTGACCATGTTGCTTTTTTTGGTCAGTGGAACCATAGAAAATATGAACCAACACAGACTGAAAAGTGTTTGTACATTGGAGCGTTCCCTCTTCCCCTGATCCTGGGAATTCTGCAACCATGAGGCAAATAAGCCTGGATTAGCCTGCTAGTTAATGAAAAACAGGTAAATCAGCAAGTCAACCATTAGAACTCAATCACACATGTGTTATCTGTGGCAAGTCAATATGTCTGGTGGTAATTCTCTTCATAATAGGCAAGTATAAGTTGTTTTAAAAGAAGCTAACTTGATTTCATGTGATGAGCAATGTGGGGTAAATGTCTCTCTTTTTAAGATGATCATTTTATGTGATACTTTCAGACAAAAAAAAATTTAGTTAATTCTTTTTTGAGTGAATAGAGATGCAAGTAATTATTGTTCAATGCTGTCACATTTTTCTATTCAAAATGTTGAAGTTTCTTCTCCTTACAGCTTTTCTCAATGCTACTAGCTTTCCACCTTATCTCTCTTCTCTAATAGTCTGGTGGTCTACTCATATATAATTTTATTTTCTTGGTGATTTCTTCTCTTCAGTTCTGTTCAGATTATGCCTAAAGAATGTTTCTCTCTTTTGTCAGTAGACATATACTAGCATGGAAACAAGTATAAAATATCAATCAGAGAAATTTGAACATATTTGGGTTTTTGAGTGGCTGGTAAATAGTGGGGTAAATTATGTGAGAGAGGTAAATTACTGAATGACAAACGTGTTTAGACATTACATTGAGAACTTGTTGACTTTTCATTGAACTGAGCTAGATTTCAGGTTGCCACGGACTCAAGAAATTGGACTAAAGCCTGCATATGGATGTGTGTGTCTATGGCTTCTCTTCAGGAAGCAAAATTGCTTATAACATCTTCATAGTCTATATAATTAAATTATCACACTTGAATAGTCATTTAATGGGTTTACCAATTCTAACATTTAATAAACATTTTAGATTAGTCTTTTCTTAGTCGAATAAAAATAGAAAAGTAAGTTGCAAGNTAATTAAAAGAGAGTTGAGTGTGAAATAATAAATATAATGAATGATAATGGGACACATAGCAACCTACAAATATTTTTAAAAGTAAAGGTAACATATGCACATGCATATTGGCTTTACAGGAAAATAACTCAGGGATGGTAGTGAAAGGAAAGTCCCTTTGATAAATGGCACTAGGTCAATTTGATTTTATAGACTGCAAAAGACATTGCAAATTATTTCCTTCCACCAGGAAGTAGGGTCTATCTCCTGAACCACCCCTTCTACATATGGGTTGACCATGTTGCTTTTTTTGGTCAGTGGAACCATAGAAAATATGAACCAACACAGACTGAAAAGTGTTTGTACATTGGAGCGTTCCCTCTTCCCCTGATCCTGGGAATTCTGCAACCATGAGGCAAATAAGCCTGGATTAGCCTGCTAGTTAATGAAAAACAGGTAAATCAGCAAGTCAACCATTAGAACTCAATCACACATGTGTTATCTGTGGCAAGTCAATATGTCTGGTGGTAATTCTCTTCATAATAGGCAAGTATAAGTTGTTTTAAAAGAAGCTAACTTGATTTCATGTGATGAGCAATGTGGGGTAAATGTCTCTCTTTTTAAGATGATCATTTTATGTGATACTTTCAGACAAAAAAAAATTTAGTTAATTCTTTTTTGAGTGAATAGAGATGCAAGTAATTATTGTTCAATGCTGTCACATTTTTCTATTCAAAATGTTGAAGTTTCTTCTCCTTACAGCTTTTCTCAATGCTACTAGCTTTCCACCTTATCTCTCTTCTCTAATAGTCTGGTGGTCTACTCATATATAATTTTATTTTCTTGGTGATTTCTTCTCTTCAGTTCTGTTCAGATTATGCCTAAAGAATGCTTCTCTCTTTTGTCAGTAGACATATACTAGCATGGAAACAAGTATAAAATATCAATCAGAGAAATTTGAACATATTTGGGTTTTTGAGTGGCTGGTAAATAGTGGGGTAAATTATGTGAGAGAGGTAAATTACTGAATGACAAACGTGTTTAGACATTACATTGAGAACTTGTTGACTTTTCATTGAACTGAGCTAGATTTCAGGTTGCCACAGACTCAAGAAATTGGACTAAAGCCTGCATATGGATGTGTGTGTCTATGGCTTCTCTTCATGAAGCAAAATTGCTTATAACATCTTCATAGTCTATATAATTAAATTATCACACTTGAATAGTCATTTAATGGGTTTACCAATTCTAACATTTAATAAACATTTTAGATTAGTCTTTTTTTAGTCGAATAAAAATAGAAAAGTAAGTTGCAAGGAAAATTGATTATAAGCACGCAGAGTTTGTAGAATTATTTAAAAGCAAGGAATGGAAGTTCTCTGACAATCTTATGTAAGTTTGTGAAAGTTGCTCAGTTGTGTCCAACTCTTTGCAACCCCATGGACTATACAGTCTATGGAATTCTCCAGGCCAGAGTACTGGAGTGGGTAGCATTTCCCTTCTCCAGAGTATCTTCCCAACCCAGGGACTGAACACAGGTCTCCTGCATTGCAGGCAGATTCTTTACAAGTTGAGCCACAAGAGGAGCCCATATGCAGAGTACATCATGAGAAATGCTAGACTGGAAGAAGCACAAGCTGGCATCAAGATTGCAGGAGAAATATCAATAACCTCAGGTATGCAAATGACACCACCCTTATGGCAGAAGGTGAAGAGGAATTAAAAAGCCTCTTGATGAAAGTGAAAGAGGAGAGTGAAAAAGTTGGCTTAAAGCTCAACATTCAGAAAATGAAGATCATGGCATCTGGTCCCATCACTTCATGGGAAATAGATGGGGAAACAGTGGAAACAGTCTCAGACTTTATTTTTGGGGCTCCAAAATCACAGNAAACATTTATTTCTCTGTACAACATGAGAAAGTGTGCCTTTTGTAAGATGAGATGTAAAACTATATCTCGATAATACTCCCCTGAGCATGATTTTTGGAGAATTATCCTGGTTTGCCTGAAAGTGAGGTACGCCCCAGGATATGGGGCTAGAAGCTTTCCTGCTTTTAGAGTCAAAAAGATCTGACATACCTGTTAGGAATTGTCTTTACCTGCTAGCAACAGAAGCCAGAAATAACAAAAGGGCTTATTCTTTCACATAAAATTAGTTCAAATGTGGCCATGCCAGGGCTATATATGGCAGCTTCAAGCTCTCCAGTGACCCAGGTTGCTTGTATATTGGTGCTCTGCCATCCTTAATGCATGACTTTCATCCTCAGAGGTACCTCATGGTGCAAGAAGGCTGCTGGAGCTTCTTTAACCATCACATCTACAATTTTGTCAGGCTCTGTTACTAAGAAAGAGAGACTGGATAATGAGTAATAGACACTTAATAGTATCTGTGCTATCTGTGTTCACCACTTACTGACTTAGTGATTCCATGAAGGTTGCTTCATTTCTGTGGTTCTTTCTAAATCTGCATTATGGTTATGAAAACAACAATAGTGATGGCTACCTATATATCATATCCCACTATTTGTCAGGTGTTTTATATACATTATGGTTGACCTCAGTAATTCTGAGTCTCCTCATTTAGATGACAAGAGTGAGGCTTTGCTAGTGAAGATAAAGCCAAATTTTAAACCCTCTGTGGTTTCACACAACACCCACTCTCTCTCCATTACACTTTGCTTTCTATCTCCTTGGCTATAAAAATTAAGTGATAAATGAATGTAAACTGCTTGACATGTAAATATTTTAAATAAACCAAAGCAATATCTCTGTCAGGAAAACATTTTTGAGTGTTCAATGACAACAGCAAAAAGTCCATGCACATCATAGAAAAGATTTTGAGGTCATCTCAAAGCCAGTTGAATTCAATAAGCAGCCCTCACCCTTGCCAACCCCCTATTGTCCATGATCCCCAACCTCTTCTGTATTGAAGAATTCTCTCTGCCAGGAAGTTCTCTTTATCCAACACAAATCACTTCTTTCTTGTCCTTTTTATTGGTTCTGTCCCCCATAGAGAGCTAGAAGACGTGGCTGCTCTTTTTGAACTGCCACTTGAAGGCAATGATCAAGTCATTTTTCATTTTTTTTTCTCTCTCAAGCCAATTTACAGGTGAAAGAAGTTGCCTTTGAATTGTTCAAAGGAGATGAACATTTCCTAGAACTGGAGGCAGGATAAACTGTAAACCTTCCTTGGCACTGGCAAGAGACATTCTAGGTAGCACAGCCTGTTTTGGGCATTCACATATCTCTGAACCTATTGCCTAGCAAACTATCTCTGCATCACTCAATATTTAAGGGGGGTCAAGTTCTTTGAAAACCCATGACGTTTTAAAATACTTCCTTTTCTGAAACAGTCTACAGGCGTTATCGTCCCTCATAATGTCTTATAAATAGTTGATGTCTGACTCCTGTAAGCACATTAGATTCTTGTCTCACTTCAAAGCCTTTGCAAGAGACACTGAACTCCCCAAGACACACTGAACTCCTTTTCATAGGGTGATGACTATATTTATTTCCAGGGAAGAATACACAAGAAGAAGGCAGGGAGAATATTTACATCCCTAGGCCTTGGAGGAGGCTGCTAAGAGCCTAATTTGAAACACTTGGTTTTATTAAGCTAATGCATGGCCTTTTGGGGAGTCTACTTTGGAGAAAATGGAATCAAGAAGCTGGAGTTGCAATTCCTTTATCTTTTCATTGATCATGATTTTCCTTTTTTAAGACATTCTTGGTTTGGGGAAAAACATGGATGATGCATAATCTTAGAGGGTAAAATTTCATACCCAAATGTTAGAACATTGAGTAGGAAAAACTCATGAGTGAAGAGTCTCAGGCTCTACTAGTGATATAAAACCATGCAAATCATAATGTAACACTTACCAAGGACTTCTTGTGTATTTAACATTGTGCTAAGATCTTTAAATACATTATCTTACTTAATTCTTGAAATACCCAAGGATCCATAGTAAACAGTGACATCTTCTTTAGTTGTAGATGAGAAAATGGTAGCCCAAAGTAGCTTAAAATTTTTCCTCCAGGCACTCCTTTACTGAATGGTTGAAATCTGATTTAGATTCACTTTTGTCTCCCAATGAGTTGCAATACATTGGTCTGCTAGGAGTTAGACATGACCGAGCGACTTCACTTTCACTTTTCACTTTCATGCATTGGAAAAGGAAATGGCAACCCACTCCAGTATTTTTGCCTGGAGGGCAAGGGACAGGGGAGCCTGGTGGGCTGCAGTATGGGGTCACACAGAGTTGGACATTACTGAAGCAACTTAGCAGCAGCAGCAGCAGGACTGTCATAATAAAATGTCACAGATTGTGTTGCTTAAAAGAACTATTTTTGGACAGTCCTGGAGACAGGGAGTCCTACATCAACGTGCAAGCAGGGAAAGTTTCTTCTGAGGCCTCATTCCTTGACTTGCAGATGGCTACCTACTCGCTGGATCCTCACATGGCCTTTTCTCTGCACTTGCTCACTCCAGATGTCTCTTCTTTTTATTAAGGATTTTTGTTATTGTTGTTCATTGCCAACTCATGTCCAATTATTCGCGACCTCACGGACTACAGCATGCCAGGCTTCCCTGTCCTTCATCATCTCCCAGAGTTTGCCCAAGTTCACGTATGTTGAATCAGTGATGCCATCCAACAGTCTCATCCTCTGTTGCCCTCCTGCCTTGAGTCTTTCCCAGCATCAGGGTTTTTTCCAACGAGTTAGCTGTTCTCATCAGGGTGCCAAGGTATTGGAGTTTCAGCTTTAGCATCAGTCCTTCCAATGAGTATTCAGGGTTGATTTCCTTTAAGATTGACTGGTTTGTTCTCCTTGCTGTCCAAGGGGCTCTCAAGAGTCTTCTCCAGCACCACAGTTCAAAAGCATCAGTTCTTGGGTGCTCTGCATTGTTTGTGCTCCAGCCCTCACATTTGTACATGACTACCTTAACTAGAGGGACCTTTGCTGCAAAGTGATGTCTTTGCTTCTTAACACACTGTCAAGGTTTGCCACAGCTTTCCTACCAAGAAGCAATCAGGATACCAGTCCCATTAGATTAGGACCCACTGTAATGATCTCATTTTACCTCAGTTACCCCCTTAAATGCCCTGTAGTAGTCCAAATGCAGTCATGCTTGGGATTAGAGCTTCAACATATGCATTTGGCAAGGAAGAGCACATTTCAATGAAACAATGAACTTAACCAGTGTACTCAGATTTTTCTGATAACAAGAGTGTAACCAAAATCATTAAAACTTCTCTGGCCCCAAGTATTTAATGGATTAAAAAGTGTTTTGGTTTTTAATTTTTTAAATAGTTTTATTGGATCACTATTAATATTCATTCATTAATTCATTGATATTTAGTGTTGAAATACTTTGCCAACTCTGTAAAACAAAATTATGAAATAAACACTGCATAATTCATTAAAAAGTTCATTCATTATTGCTATAAAATCAAAATAGGATCATTCTATTATTGCCTTCTCTGAATGTGGAAAGTACTGAAACTTCCAGGGACTTCTTTGACTGTCCAGTGCTTACTGTCCAGTCAAAGAAGTAAGCCTCTGAACTTCCAAGGCAGGGAGTATGGGTTCAATCCACGGTCAGGGAACTCAGATCCTGTATACCACACTACTCGACCAAAAAAGGTGTGGAGATATCCCCTGGGGCCGTGGCAGGGCTGGACTGTAATTAGCATTTTCCCATGGTGTTATTGGTCCTTTTTTCTTTCAAACTCAAAAGAATGCAGTTTTTCTTCTTGCCTCTTTACGACTTTACCCAGAAAACAATTACTGCTTATTTGACATATGCCAAGCATTCTTTTTCAAGCTGAAATTCACTGAATACTTGTGTCAGAAGCTCTCTGAAGGGCCTTCATTCCTTTTATCTGATTTACTCTTTCAATAAGCCTGTATTGTGTAGATGGGGAAATTGGACCTTTCTGTGTTTAAACAATTTGCCTGAGGTCAATTAACTAGAAAGGGTGGAGTTAGGATTTGACTTTGAGTCTGTCTGATTCCCTCTCTGGGGTCCTTGGTTCTTAAGCCACTGAGGTGAGCTGTTACTTGTGCTTTTGCAAAGACTGGACTGTCCTATGCCTGTGTGATTTTGATTTTTGCTCACCACTGCCTTCCTCCCCTTGGTATCTGTGCTTCCTTCCCCCTCCTTCCTCTCTCCTAGTCCATTTCCTCTTGCATGGTATATACAATATGAAAGAGAGACATCTGCCTCTGTTTTTGCTCTTAGACTTAATTGTGTTGCCTCCTCTAACCTCTTGCTGATTAAATAGTGGCAAATGTAGATATCATTGTTAAGATTTATAGGAGAAAGCAGGTTGAGATGTGCACTTGCTTATTGAAAGATGGGTTTCCTTTTCCCCTGGCATTACCTGGACTTCTATGCAGTTGCTTTGTGCCTCCCATTATTTTTAATTTCAGTTCACAATTAGAGCCTGCAAATTGAATTGCTTCCTCTGAGAAGCGACAATTTCTCTGTTTGGCAAGTACTACCACCCCCTCCCTGGTGAAATTAACATGGTTGTTTTTGTTCCCTTGTACTGCAAACTGTCCTGATCAGTAAACTCATAATCTCACTTAGTAATTACTTCCCCCGAGTCTGTAGGGAGAATGATTATAAATGGTGCTTGGCCTGATGAGGAAGAGATTGGGGGTTCTCCAGGGAAGTACATGGGAGCTCTAAGCCATGATTTTGGGGACTCAAGAGCTGACCCTGTTGCTCTGCCCTCCAAAGTCTTATGGTGTTTGTAGAAA
>SJYW01007940.1:42938-55482 GCA_006410735.1 Raphicerus campestris
TTTCAGCTTCAACATCAGTCCTTCCAATGAACACCCAAGACTGATCTCCTTTAGGATGGACTGGTTGGAGAGTCCAAGGGACTCTCAAGAGTCCTCTTCAACACCACAGTTCAAAATCATCAATTCTTCGGTGCTCAGCTTTCTTCACAGCCCAACTCTCACATCCTTACATGACCACAGGAAAAACCATTTTCTTGACTAGATGGACCTTTGTTGGCAAAGTAATATCTCTGCTTTTTAATATGCTTGGTTGGTCATAACTTTCCTTCCAAGGAGTAAGCGTCTTTCAATTTCATGGCTGCAGTCACCATCTGCAGTGATTTTGGAGCCCCCCCCAAAATAAAGTATGACACTGTTCCCACTGTTTCCCCATCTATTTCCCATGAGGTGATGGGACCAGATGCCATGATCTTCATTTTCTGAATGTTGAGCTTTAAGCCAACTTTTTCATTCTCCTCTTTCACTTTCATCAAGAGGCTTTTTAGTTCCTCTTCACTTTCTGCCATAAGGGTGGTGTCATCTGCATATCTGAAGTTATTGATATTTCTCCCGGCAATCTTGATTCCAGCTTGTGCTTCTTCCAACACAGCTTTTCTCATGATGCACTCTGCATAGAAGTTAAATAAGCAAGGTGACAATATACAGTCTTGACGTACTCCTTTTCCTACTTGGAACCAGTCTGTTCCATGTTCAGTTCTAACTGTTGCTTCGTGACCTACATATAGGTTTCTCAAGAGGCATTTAGGAAATCAAGATCTGGATGCTGTTGGGACCCAAGGTAGACCACCCCAAAATATGCTTCAATGGCATATTGTTTTGAATCAAATTTCCTTATAAATGGCCAGTGCGAGAAGGAAATTTTGACCCTTCTCTCTGCTTCTCTGAAAGCAGAAAATAAATCTTTCATGTAAAAGATGCACTCCATGTACCTGGAAGTAGACAAACATCCTTATCACCAATAGGGAATTCAGGGTGTTGAGCGAAGCCAGTACAAACAAGCCTTGGTTCTTCTTTACTAATTTACTGCTGCTGCTAAGTCACTTCAGTTGTGTCCAACTCTGTGTGACCCCATAGATGGCAGCCCACCAGGCTCCCCCATCCCTGAGATTCTCCAGGCAAGAACACCAGAGTGGGTTGCCATTTCCTTCTCCAGTACATGAAAGTCACTCAGTCATGTCCGACCCTTCCCGACCCCATAGACTCCAGCCCACCAAGCTCCTCCATCAAGCCCAAATTTAAGTTCCTTACTGATTAAACACCCAAAGCCCAAGTTTCTTTTTCCTGTCAATTCCTCTCAAACTTCTTGCTGCTTTGTCTAAGAAAGTATAACATTTGCCTACTTTTGCCACTTGTTAGGTCCCATATCTTTAAGACCTCTATGCACGTGAATTAAAATTTGCTTTTTTTCTGTTAATCTTCCTTTTATCAATTCTATTATTTGTCCAGCTACAAAATTCAAGCAAGGCGAGGGGGAAATTTTCCCCTTCCCAGCAATACCAAGGGTGCTTGCTGCTACTTAGATGTCACTGCTTCTAGGCCTTCTTGACAGACAAAGCTAGAAAATGCATGTGTGCTTACCAATCCATTTTTATACACATTTCCACAATTATGTCTGTATCAACATCTGGATCATTCATCAGCCCCTCAACATACAGCATCCATTCCTTAATTTTTTCGGACATTCCCAGTATATACACAAGTAGGCTCAAAATTGCTAGTCTGTACTCCCAGATCCATGTCCATGAATAAGACATTTGCCAACTGGAGTAGAGTTTATGTACAGTTCCATTCTGCCTTTTGCTTGACAGCATCTTGTTAAAATACTGTTTTCCAAATTTATGTTTGACCTACATCATTTGTGTCATGTGACATCCCTGGATATCATGCAAGTTACCGTGATGCAAATGAAGTTAAACAAGAGTTCTTAAAAGTATGACTTACTATTTCATGGTGTTTTCCAAGAAATTTTCTGTCCTGAAAGGGATTAAAACTTAATGGCATTTTCTGTCTTGTTAATTTTACAGGTTTTGAACCTGTCACAGTTTTTATTCAGCTGAGTGTTTGTCCATTCATGCAAGCACAGAACAGTCAAGAATGATTTTGGTTAAAAGCAGGCATAGTTTAAGATGAGCAGCAGAAAATAATTCTTTTCGGGTGAACTGGACTGTAAATAAGGAGCATCTTCTCCCAAGTCAGCTTTTACATTACTTTGCTCCAAATTTCTCAATGCTGAAATACTAACAAGAGCAACTGATCTCATTAGCAAAGGTTTTATATTTAATATATAAATTCTCCTGGAAACAAGCACAAGCGGCTTCAAAAGGACAAATCAAAGGTTGGTGAAGTGCTTGGATTTGTTTATTTGGGGGGGGAGTGTCTACGAAATTTTTAAAATACTTAAAAAGCTTTAAGTTGAATTAAAAGCTATTGACGCAAAGATCTATATCTTGGATGTGTAGCTATTCTAATGTTGCTCTTTAAATAAATGTTGATTGAATTAGAATACATTCTGAAACTTAGCAGCAGCAATGACAACAAAAGCCAGAGTGTTAAAGCTGGAGTGTTGGTGACTGCTAAAAAACAAAATGTATAAATTGCCAGGAATGATATGAAGAAAATGAATTGAGTACAGGAAGGTGAGGTTTGCCAAAAGAAACACTTACAATTTCAAAATTTGCCTGGGGTTACCCCTCCCTACCAGGAAAGGAGAGAGTATTTATATTTTTCTCTCTACATCTTTCTTTCTCAATTATATTGCTTCCTATATCCAAGATCCTGAACCCAATCTAAAAAACTAATAAAGTTTAGCTACAGTGTGATTTAAATGGGTATTTCATAGCTAACTAAAATACTTAAGAACCATGCTTAATATGGTTTTAAAACTACAATGACTTCAAAACCCAAAAACAAATTTAAAATAAGTTTTAGCAAATAAATAAGTTAATATGATGAAGTAAAACATGTACATTGAAAGAATATTAATAAATTGTGAGAAAACACCATTAAAAGATATTTAATAAGTTTAATTCATAACTCTCATCTCATAAAAATAAAAAAAACATTCAAAGATTATATTTAATTCAGTAAATAGGTGGACATGTAAATCATGATGTAATATAATATAAAGAATTTAAAGAATTCTGATTGTAGGCAATCAAAAAACAAATTTGCAAAGAGTTATAAAACCACAGGGAAGTAATCAGTTATATCTCCACCATAGACAATTTATATTTCAATGGACAGGAATCATTTTCACTATGATCAGCTTACATTATAAGTAGTTAAAGACAATGAAAGGGAGAAATAACCAGGAAGGGGGTGGTAAACAGGTGTCAGCTGACAAACCTAAAACAATTTAGTAACAAATTTGATATTCTTTATTCCAGGAAAAACATCCCAGGATAGGGAAAGCTCAAAACCTCACAAGCAGTGATGCACTCTTCCTGAAGGGTTTGAGAAAATAGTGAGTTTTTCAGAGAGTTAGAAGAGGCAGTCCATAAAGAATGTATCATTGGCTAGGGTGTCAGGGATTTCCTTATAAGTCAGTTCAGCTCAGTTCAGTCACTCAGTCATGTCCAGCTCTCTGCGACCCCATGAATCGCAGCACACCAGGCCTCCCTGTCCATCACCAACTCCCGGAGTTCACTCAAACTCATGTCCATTGAGTCAGTGATGCCATCAAGCCATTTCATCCTCTGTTGTCCCCTTTTCCTTCTGCCCCCAGTCCCTCCCAGCATCAGAGTCTTTTCCAATGAGTCAACTCTTTGCATGAGGTGGCCAAAGTACTGGAGTTTCAGCTTATAAGTCTGGCAGATCCTATTTTCTAGGGTAAAGAAAGTTGGCTAGAGTTGAGTTGGAGATTGTGAATAGTATGATTTTCTGACAGGTATTTCCTGTAAGTCCAGGCTGACTCAGGTTTAGATTTTGATATGGGATGAGCCACTAGGTTAGCCTCCATTATCTGAGTGCCCAAACTAAGTTTATTACATGACACCTGCTAATCTTTGTGAAATTTGATGAAAGGACACTTCACTCAGAGTGGAGATGAGAGGCCAGAAGAGAGAAATTAATTAAATAGTATTAAAGACTGAATTACAAAAAGAGTAAACACCTCAATCAGCTCTCCCCATGTACAATCCTATCTCCTAGGAAACCAACATCAATACCCCTTTCTTAAAAATAAAATTCTCTTAACATAAGATCTAGCTTTTGAATAACTCAGTATTTACTCAAAGAAATAGAAAACCTATGTTCATACAAAAACCTAGACATGGGTGTTTATAGCAGATTTGTTCATAATTGTTAAAACGTAAAAGCAACCAAAATGTTCTTCAGTAGATGAATGGATAGATAAACTGATGCATCTAGACAATGGAACCTTATTTGACTGAAAAGAAATGAACTACCGAACCACAAAAAGACATGGGGGAACCTTAAATGTATATTACAAAGTGAAAGAAACCAATCTGAAAAAACTGCATACTGCATGATTGCAATTATATAACATTCTGGAAAAGGCAGAAATGTGGAAACTAGAGAGATTAGTGGTTTCCAGGGGTTGTGGGAGGTGGGATGAATAAATATGTAGATCAGAGAGGATTTTTAGGGGAGTGAAAATAATAGTTACCCTTCTGAGTCAGGCCCCAACAAACAGTTCTCCTGCCTGGTGTTGCTTGAGTCAGTAGGAGGAGCTGGAGTCGGATTCAGAAACAAAGAAAAGCCTTATTGTCAAAGAGCAGAGAGCCCAAGTTAGTTCTAGATTGCAGGGTCCCCCAGAAAGGTAGTGGGCAGGGCTTCTAGATTGCTTTATAGGGTTCTGGTCGGCGAGGTGGGGGTGGCATTCTCCCAAGGCCAGTGCATCCGGGCTGCTCGTGGCTCCAGACTGCAGTGCCCAGTGCAGGCTCCACACACAGCCCACCGTTGGTGTCTGGGTTGGAGGTGTCACACACAGCGCCTTTGCACAGAGCCCTGAGACTGAGGTGTCCATGCAGCTGCTTCCCTCCAGGAACTCAGGCCAGGTGCAAGGCCCCTGCCGGTGGTTTCCTGGGAGCCAGTGAAACTAAGCTCCATTTAGAGGAAAAGAATAAAAGAAAAATTAGACTTTAATTTTACTACTCAGATTTCATTTTTATTTCCCAGGAATTGTTAATGGGCTTTGACGGTGACAAAAATACTCTGTATGATGTTATAATGGTGAATACGTGTCATTATATGTTTATCCAAACCCATAGAATGAATGTACAATATCAAGAGTGAACCTCAAGGTAAACTGTCGACTTTGGCTGATAATGGTTATCGATGTAGTTTCCTCAACTGGCAAATTTACCAGTCTGGTGGGGATGCTGATACACAGGAGGCTGTGCATGTACGTACAGAGAGTACTTTGAAGATTTCTAAGTATCTTCCTCTCAATTTGCTGTGAACATAAGACTGCTCAAAAATAAATCAAAGTTTAAAAAACAAAATCAACACTGACTATCCCTCCCAAAACAAAAAACAAATCACAATTGCTAACTGCTTTTGCTAGCCACTATGTTCATAAATGATTTACTCCCATTATTATGTTTTTTTAACATACATTTTTAGGTACCTTGACTATGAAATGCTAATGAAAGTACAGTTTTCTAACCTCACCTTGCTCTGATGTTAACTTGTCTTTAATATCTTATGTATGATTTCCCTTACTGTTTTCATCAGCTCATTCCTCACTCAATGGTTTTTAAATTAAATACCACCTTTACATAGAGGCCCCCTTAACACAGCCATTTCATTCCTTGTATTTCTTACTTTCTCATTTCTTTCCTAACTTACCCCCCCCAACCATGCAAGTTAATTGGCATAGTGTTGTTTGTTTACAATAATAATCTGCAAACATTTTTGTGTTGTTATTGCCATTGTTGTTATCTATCTCCCCCTCCACATACAGACTCTAAGTTGCAGAAAATTAAGGATCAGTCAAATTATGAATATCTTCTTAGTAAGAGGAAATTAGATGAGTGAGAATCAGTCCTTGCTCTTAAAATGTTCACTGTCGAATGGAAGGGACAGATACGTAAATTCCCTATAAACTGTATATTTCAATTATAAGATTTTTTTTTTCAGAGCACACTCATCATTAGTAGTAAAGTGAAAGGAAAGCATTTCTTGTGAAACTAAATGTTGTCTGCATTCTTGTGGTGAGCATCTACCAAAAAAGGTTTCATCAAGCAACTGCTATGGTTAAGGTACCTTAAGCAACTGAGATCCTGAAGTCCTACTGATGAATAACATCACATTAAGGAAACCTAAGGTACATATATAATCCACTAACAAACAAACCACCAGTAAAAGTCAGCCTTTATCAAATACCAAGTGAGAGAGGCAAATAATAAATATTGTTTGAGTTGAGGGTAGACAGACATCACTTTGACGAGGACAGCAGAGATAGTTTTCACAGAGTTAACTGTGCTTAAGTTGGAGCCTTTATAATATGATTTAGGTGAGTTGGGAGAGGATAAAGGACGCCTTAGAATCTATATGGCTTGGTCAGTCCACAATGAATGGTTTGTCTAAAGTAGACACAAGCACCTCCTTCTGGGGCCTATATCCAGCCTTATTGCATCNTAAGGCCTCCTCAGCAACCCTTTTGCCTTTTTGCCTTTCTTTTTCTTGGGGATACTTTTGATTACCGCCTCCTACTTTCCTCAACATAAGTCTGAATTTTCAATAAGTTCATGATCTGAGCCACAGTCAGCCCCTGGTCTTGTTTTTGCTATCTGTATAGAGGTTCTTTATCCTTGGCTGCAAACATGTAATCAATCTGATTTCAGTGTTGACTACCTGGTGATGTCCATGTTTAGAGCTGTCTCTTGTGAGAGTGTATGTGTTTTAGACTGGTGCATTCTCTTGGCAAAACTCTGGTAACCTTTGCCTGCTTCATTTTGTACTCCAAGGCCAAACTTGGCTGTTACTCCAGGTTTCTCTTGACTTCCTACTTTTGCATTCCAGTCTCTTTTGATGAAAAAGACATCTTTTTTTGGTGTTAGTTCTAGAAGGTCTTGTATGTCATCATAGAACTGTTCAACTTCAGCTTTTTTAGCATTGGTGTTTGGGGCATAGACTTGCATTACTGAGATATTGAATGGTTTGCCTNCTCTTTTGATGAAAAGGACATCTTTTTTTGGTGTTAGTTCTAGAAGGTCTTGTATGTCATCATAGAACTGTTCAACTTCAGCTTTTTTAGCATTGGTGTTTGGGGCATAGACTTGCATTACTGAGATATTGAATGGTTTGCCTTGGAAACGAACAGAGATCATTCTGTCATTTTTGAGATGGCAACCAAGGACTATATTTTGGACTCTTTGTTGACTATGACGGCTAATCCATTTCTTCTAAGGGATTCTTGCCCACAGTAATAGATATAATAGTCACCTAAATTAAATTCACCCATTCTGGTCCACTTTAGTTCACTGATTCCGAAAATGTCAATGTTCACTCTTGCCATCTCCTGTTTGACCACTTCCAATTTACCTTGATTCATGGATCTAACATTCCAGGTTCCTATGCAATATTGTTCTTTAAAGCATTGGACATTACTTTCACCACCAGACACATTCACAACTGGGCATTGTCTCCACTTTGGCTCAGCCTTTTCATTCCCTTTTGGAACTATTTCTCTGCTCTTCTCCAGGTTCATATAAATTAAGGGGGAAAAAAAATCTCATGTCTGTGCTACTGACTCCAAAGTTGATCAGAAGAGATCTAATAAGTCTGCCTTTAACAAGATCTTTCACAGATACTTAGAGCCCTAAAAAAAATTTTTTTTAAAGCATATTTATAAAAACAAGCTTTTACTGTTAGAATGGCAGCCTGAGGAGCTCTACAGACATGTTCTCCAATAAAGCAAACACAACCAGTGAGAATTATTTTTAAAATAGCAATGATAGTACTCCTTTAAANAAAGCATATTTATAAAAACAAGCTGTTACTGTTAGAATGGCAGCCTGAGGAGCTCTACAGACATGTTCTCCAATAAAGCAAACACAACCAGTGAGAATTATTTTTAAAATAGCAATGATAGTACTCCTTTAAAGTCTCTGGAAATTTTCCTGAGAGTATGCAGCATATGAGAAAATTTTGATTCAAGAAGGTATCTACTAAGTCATAGTAAGAACAGAAAACATCTGTAACACCTCATGTGCCTTTTTCCTACTTCCACCGTCTCCAGCTCAGCAGGATGGAATCTCCACTCCTGATGTACTCGACTCAGAAAACAAACCACTCTCGACCCAGAAAACAAACCACTCTCTCCCCTCATATTCGCATCAAGTAGTATGATATCTCACTAATAGGGACAGGCCACAGGCATGTCTCATCCTCTCCAGCCTCAGCCTGCATTGAGGTTGTTCAATCTCTAAGTCGTGTCTGATTCTCTGTGACCCCATGGACTGCAGCATGCTAAGTCTACTGTCCTACACCATCTCCCAGAGATTGCTCAAACTCATGTCCACTGAGTCAGTGATGCCATCCAGCCACCTCCTCCTCTATTATCCCCTTCTCCTCCTGCCTTCAATCTTTCCCAGCATCAGGCTCTTTTCCAATGAGTCAGCTTTTCACTTTCGGTGGCCAGAGCCATTGCAGAGGCTAAACCCCTGGTGGTTACTGCCACGGGATTAGTATTAGTTCCATTCTCCATCCAGCCCCCTTTGATAGGGTAGAAGCTCTTTCCCAAGCACAATAATACTAAAGATACTGGAGCCCCAGTAGCCATTAACCCAGATCATTCAGGATACATATTCTATGCCAGAACAGTCACTCCCAGAAGGCCAGAAATTGCTGCCACCACTCAGTGCCCTGCTCATCAGCAGGGGTGGCAGTCTTCCCTCCAGTTCCAGAAAAGTGGTTCAGAGATTTTTTTTCCTACTAGAGAGGTAGCCCATAAAGACAGAGATATCTGGAATACTGTCAAACTCAGTTTGAAACAGAGGGCAAGATGTTCAAATCTAAGATCACTCATGAATACAATGAATATTTTGATGGTAAGCAATCAAGAAGATTCTGATACCACTATGAAAGTAACAGGTTAACCCATTAGTCTCCTTGCTGACCAGAAAGAACTAGGGAAAGAGACAACTAAGAAGAGCCTTCCTAAAGTCAGAACAAAGACCGACCTCCAAACTACCTCCTGAAAAGGGCCTTTGTTTGACTTGGATTAGACTATGGAGCAATTTATACCCCTAAGATTCAGCTGAAAAATTAGTAGATAGTAACATGTGGGTGTGATATTAAGAGAGTCAGAAAGTTTAACAGAAAGATCAGAGAAGAGACAAACAGAGTACTGCTGATTTAACTGTGACTTTAAATGTTCTTATGCACATAAGTCTGTGGTTTTATTTACTGCTAAGAAATCTTGAAGTTCCCGATAGCCATTAGTGCCTTAAATTCATGATAGATTTCACAGCATCTGGTGATTCCACAAATGTAAGATGATAACTCTGTGTGGGGAATATGATTCAGAGAGAAATGATAGAAACTAAAAAGATAGTAATATATATTTATGCAAATATTGTTAACAATAAGCACCAAGGCAAAAGAACATTGTAAGTAGAGAAATACACTAAAAAAATAAATGTTTCCTTTAAGTCTTTCATGGGGAACAACAGCTGTTTCAATGAAATAAAAAGCTATAAAAGCATTAGAGGAATGTATCTATATACATTTGGCTTGCTCTTAGAAATTGATATTCAGGGAACATATTAATATCACAGACACTTCGCAGCTATATAATGGTACTGACTACATCTACATAATATTGAAGACATGTATATAGGGAATGAAAAGAAGACTATATCAAATAATATTATTAGTGTTTTTCATACTCATTCCAATAAACCTCCTTATACTGCTACTAAGGCAGTTTTCATAGAGTTCAAGGAAATGACATTGAAAATCTGCTCCGTGTAACTCATAAACAGGAAATAAAATAAGGGATGGAATGTGAGAGAGTGACAGGGAATATAGCCCACGTCTAGAGGCAGTGATAGGAAATGATATAAAGGTAGTGGGCTTACAAACAAGATTTCTTTCAGTACTTGGATGTCTTTGATTCTAAAAGAGGAAACTGCATCCAATAGCATTTGTTTTTCCTTTGCAGCACCACCCGCTTGTGAGGTCTTAGTTCCACAGTCCAGGATCGAATCCTCACCCTCTGTTATAAGTAGAGAGTCTTAACCACTGAAGCACCAAGAAAGTCCCACCCAATTGCATTTTACACAGTATATATGCTGCTGCTAAGTCAGTCGTGTCCGACTCTGTGTGACCCCATAGATGGCAGCCCACCAGGTTCCCCCGACCCTGGGATTCTCCAGGCAAGAACACTGGAGTGGGTTGCCATTTCCTTCTCCAATGCATGAAAGTGAAAAGTGAAAGTGAAGTTGCTCAGTCGTGTCCGACTCTGTGCGATCCCATGGACTGCAGACTACCAGGCTCCTCTGCCGTGGGATTTTCTGGGCAAGAGTACCGGAGTGGGGTGCCACTGCCTTTCCCCATGCCTATAGCATTCAGTGTGCCTCGATATGATACTCATTTCATTCTTCTTGGCCTTATAGTAACCTTATTAATTGTCATATTCTCCATGAGAGGACCTTCACTGAAGAGGCACTGTGCACCAGACATTTGTGGAATGTTTCTAGCATGTATAATTTATGATCCTTAAAATGACTCTATGAGACATATAGCATCCTCCTCTGTAAGGGCTAGTCAAGAAAACTAAGGTACCGAAATATTATATTAAGTCACTAGTTCAAGGTCTCATAGTAAGTCTCACAAGTGGAATTTAAACTTAAATACATGTAATTCAAAATTCAGATTATTTCCACTTTTGATGGCCTCCTGAGGATAGGGACTTTGTTTCTCTCAAAGGAGAGTCCTGTCCACAATATCTGGAGCAGCCTCAGTGAACTCTATTTAAGTGAAATGAATTAGGGAAAATATGATTGTGTCATGTCGATTAGACTGGACTANTGAGGATAGGGACTTTGTTTCTCTCAAAGGAGAGCCCTGTCCACAATATCTGGAGCAGCCTCAGTGAACTTTATATAAGTGAAATGAATTAGGGCAAATATGATTGTGGCATGTTGATTAGACTGGATAGGAGTCGAGAACTTTGGAATCTAATCGTGGTTCAATCACAGTTAACAGTGAATTAACTTCACCTTCCCATGCCTTCATGCTTTGGTTCCTCAACTATAAAACGATGATTCACAGATCATTTTAGTGAGAGCTCAATCTGAGCACAGATGTGAAGATCACTGGTAAAGCATCCCATCCTCAACCAGATACATTTCTACATTTAATCCAATACTTTTGACCCTCACTCTGGTACAAGCATCCCACTTCTGTGTTACACCTGTTCATAGAATTTCCTCTAATGGTGTTAAGAGGAGGTCAAAGTTTCTCAGTACAAAATTTGAAATTGTTATTTAGACTAATAATTCTTGGTAATAGGAACTTCCCAATAACTCCCTTGAAAGATGAAAAGAAACAGAGCATGTTATTGTAGTTAATGCATCCTTCTGTTGCTTACTTTTCTTTAGGGAGGTTTACGTTAGTGCATTCTCAACTATATATATATATATATTTTTTTTTTTCCCTTAAGCCTGACAGTAATATTAAATAGGCTGGTGTTTTTATGGGATGTAACAAACACATTTTCTTTGTTGTAGATATCTCACAAGCATCAACTGGCTTGTTTGAATTGCCATTTTCTCTGACACTGAGCTGCTTTGGGGTTTCTGATATTGCTTTTTCTAGCTCACGGTTTATCAGTTTGGGTGTTCCTTCCTTTGACAGCACAGCATAGAAGGCACGAATGGAAACTATCGTGACTCACCAAAGAATACAGTAGTTTCCTCTCCCTCCCCCTGCTGGTCTCTAGTTCAGCTCCTTTTTTTTTTTTTTTTTAATTTTAGTTTACAATACTGTATTGGTTTTCCCATACATTGACATGAATCTGCCATGGGTGTACATGAGTTCCCAATCCTGAACCCCCCTCCCACCTCTCTCCCCATATCATCTCTCTGGGTCATCCCAGTGCACCAGCCCCAAGCATCTTGTATCCTGTATCGAACCTAGACTGGCAATTCGTTTCTTACATGATAGTATACATGTTTCAATGCCATTCTCCCAAAGCATTCCACCCTCTCCCTCTCCCACAGAGTCCAAAAGTCTGTTCTTTACAACTGTGTCTTTTTTGCTGTCTCGCATACAGGGTTATCATTACCATCTTTCTAAATTCCATATATATGTGTTAGTATACTGTATTGGTGTTTTTCTTTCTGGCTTACTTCACTCTGTATAATCGGCTCCAGTTTCATCCACCTCATTAGAACTGATTCAAATGTATTCTTTTTAATGGCTGAGTAATACTCCATTGTGTATATGTACCACAGCTTTCTTATCCATTCATCTGCTGATGGACATCTAGGTTGTTTCCATGTCCTGGCTATTATAAAGAGTGCTGTGATGAACACTGGGGTACATGTGTCTCTTTCAATTCTGGTTTCCT
>SJYW01007940.1:62701-90955 GCA_006410735.1 Raphicerus campestris
TTCATTTCTTATATCATACATCATTTTCTTAACCCTCACCCCCAGCCCCCTCCTCAATGCCGTGAGGTTTTAGGGAAGACGATCAATGAGAAAAGCAGTCCTGAGTGAGACAGTCTATTGTGACCTGGACAGTCTTATACTTCCCCTATCAAAGTAAGTAAGTTTATTTTTTATTGTACAACCATATACAGTATCCTATGCAATTATGTTCACTGTTAATTGTTTTATAGAACAAAAAGATAAAACAATCCAAAGTCTAGTGACAGTAATACCATATTGCAGGGGTTCTAAGTTAAGAAGTAAATGAATGCACAAATTCTACAATAGTCACACAGTGGTATGTTAGACAGCATTGAAAATGAACAGACTATTAATACATTAAACAAAATGGGTAAATTTCAGAAATGTAATGACTGATTGTAGCAAATTTTAAAAGCTTAGAGTTTGTGGTACCACTTTTATAAAGCTCACAATCAAGTAAAATAAAAAATATATTGTTTATAGATACAGATATGGTAACATTATTGAATAAAAAAGGAACACTGACTATCACATAATTTAGAATAATTATTACTTTTAAAAAGACATCAATGGAAAATGGGAGAAGCACATGGATATTATCAAAATATTGATGATATCTATCCTGCTTTAGAATGTGGAGGAGCCTGGTGGGCTGCAGTTCATGGGGTTGCTAGGAGTTGGACACAACTGAGCAACTTCCCTTTCACTTTTCACTTTCATGCATTGGAGAAGGAAATGGCAACCCACTCCAGTGTTCTTGCCTGGAGAATCCCAGGGACAGGGGAGCCTGGTGGGCTGCTGTCTATGGGGTTGAACAGAGTCGGACACGAATGAAGCAACTTAGCAGTAGCAGCAGTAGTGACACATGGAAGTTACAAATACACATCACATAAAATACAAAAATAAAATGAAAACCTTAAAATTCACTACAAAGTAAAAAAGTTTAATCAGCTGAACCATTTCAAACAAACCTAGGTGTAGATGAATTCAGAAATAAGTGTCAGCTCCATGTAAGGACTCTAGAATGAAAAATCCCTTCCAGGACTCCTCCATTTCTCTCAGAGGCAAAAATGCTGACTTGAGGACTAATAACTTTGGCAGTGTAAATGGAGAAGACTTGTAACCACCCAGTGTGGAAGTTCAACTCCCTAATCAAGACCAATTTTCCACATCTCCAAAGTTACTTCAAGACAAATCAATCTTCTTTCTCCATAATAGAGATTATAGTGCCAGAGTCCAGCCCCAGTGGATCCAGGGAATTCGAAGGGGAGACGGCGTCGGTGAGGAGAAACTTATTTATTTAGAGATATAAAGGGAGATTAGTAAAGAATAGTGTAGAGGAGAAAATAGAGGAGAAAAGAGGCTGAAATTCCTTGGTGTACATAGAAAGCCAATAAAGTCCCAAGACAAGGAACTTGCACCACCTACATAGGCCACAGGTGACTGCTTGAATAGCGGAGGGTGCCCCACCTTGGGCTCCCTCTTGTGAGGGTCTTAGAAGCCCAGGAANTGTACATAGAAAGCCAATAAAGTCCCAAGACAAGGAACTTGCACCACCTACATAGGCCACAGGTGACTGCTTGAATAGCGGAGGGTGCCCCACCTTGGGCTCCCTCTTGTGAGGGTCTTAGAAGCCCAGGAAAATAAGTAGACACAGACGGCCTCTATGCTCCAGATCGGAATTTAGCCTGAAAAGGGAGAATAAGAAAAGAATGACATGGGGGAGCCAAGCATCGGTGCAAGACCCACAACTTTATTTTCAAAGGCAGCTTATATACCCCAAGTTGTACCTAAAGAAATAATGGAATATGCAGAGTTATGCAGGGANAAACAGAAAGAATGCTTATACTGTAGTCTACAAATCTGGTGGTCCTTATTATTCCATGATAAAATATTTGGTCATACAATTGCTTGCTGTGATTACAGTAACAGAAAAATGTCTTACGCTTGTTGGAAGAAACAGTACATAGCTACTTGTGGCCTTTATCAACAGCCTACTATAGCAGAAAACAAAACTCTGAGTAAAGTCAGTCAATCTGTCATCAGAGATGGAAGAGAATATTGTTTGAATAAGGGAGGTAATCTCTGCCTGAAGACTGTAATCTGAGTCGACTAAGCATCTGTGAATTTTGAGCCTTGTGAGCAGCAGAGTCTCTTGTTTCTGCGAAGCAGTAGCCTGAGCATGGCTTAGATAGGGGGGCCTCTGCCTTTTTATGGTACATGCCACAAAACCCCACTGCTGGACACTGGGACAAGGAAGGACCATGTTACGGACACTGTGTTCTTATATACTACCTACTAATATTGAGGGGCACAGACAAAGCATAGTGGCCAATAAGTGAAAGAAAGATATTTCACGTTTATAAATCACGTCTTCAAAAGAAAAATCATTTCTCAAGATAAGATTTGGAAAGCAGCCTATTTCTAAACCCCCTGTGACTCAAATTGTAAAGGGTTGTCAAAACACTTTGGTTCATCAGGCTGTAATATACAAAATGGTCATGGCACTCTCCTAGAGCATGTTAAACCAACAAAATTAAGCAATTAATCTTTAAGGGTCCTTCAAGTGGCATGTTTTTCTAAAAGGAAAGAAGTAATATTACCTGCTACATTTATGCTAAAAAGTTGGTGTAAATTAAGAGGTGAAATGATTTCAGAACCAACACTAGCATCCTTTTAGCTGATTTTCGTTTAATGGTTTAGCAATTCCATGGGTTGGATGCTGCTTCCCAATTATGTATATTTATCAACCATATTCATTCCTCTAGAGATTAAGAATTAATGCCTTTGTTCAGTGGGCAATGATTATACATTTCTTTCTATATTTATATTAACTTCATTGCTTATAACTTCTCAGTTATAACAAAATATTTTCCCATACAGTTTTTTTTTTCTCTAACATCTAGTCAATAATAAAGAACCCTTATTAGTAAAGAAATCATGATCATGAAACACTTTATGGCCAAATAAGGCAAAACCTCTATAGTCTGTAGTTTTTTGGTTTTTTTTTTCAGTTCAATCCATGTACAGTGACTTCCTTTCTTCTCTAACAAATTATATTAACAATATCAATCTTTTTTCAATTGTATTCAACCTTACAGATCTCTCTGTAATATCTTCCACTACAAGTAGGATAGATAGAGGACAAAACCTACTGACTTTAAATTTAAAAAATGTAAACGTCAACTAGTCAAATAATGCCAAGTGACTGATCTGAACAGTATTTCTACAACATTTTTATTGCCCCTTGCCAAGGGGATATTTTATTATTTTTTCCTAATTCCTCCAATGAATTAATAGCACAGATAGACTGTATATTTATTTAAATATTTGAGACTTTTTGGAGAGACACAAATCATTGCAATAGCTAAGACTTTTCTGTGCCTCAGGAATGTCCCCATGGAATGAATGAAAAGAGGCCTCTGATATTTCCACCACAGCATTGTACAATAATTATAATAATGTATTAGATATCTGGTAGTGCAAGCCAATAGATTTACCTGTAAAACCAAATTTCTTTGAAGTTTTATTTAAAATTTCTTATGCACTTTCCATCCTAAGCCTCAATAGAGCTGTATTTTCTGTGGTTTATGGTACATTTTCCAAAATCTTTCATTAAAGTAAACCCACTCTGAGAATGTTCCATGCATACCTTGCAGTGTTGTGTACCTCTGCCATGTCATAACACACCTTCCTTTATTATTGATATTCTAGTTCAAAAATAGTATCATAAGGCTTGTGAATTCTTAAATACTACCTATGGTTGGCTAAAATGATTCATGCTGACAGAGTTCAACTCAACAGATTTAANCTGCAGTGTTGTGTACTTCTGCCATATCGTAACACACCTTCCTTTATTATTGATATTCTAGTTCAAAAATAGTATCATAAGGCTTGTGAATTCTTAAATACTACCTATGGTTGGCTAAAATGATTCATGCTGACAGAGTTCAACTCAACAGATTAAAAAAGAAAGAAAGAAAGGTGACTCTTGTGTCTTCATCTTTTTTTAGCTCCTAGCCCCTTCTTCTTATCCCTTTTCCACCTAATTAATGACTTTCCTCTTCAAAAACAACAACAAAAAAGAGTTTTGCTTCACAAAATATTGGGGCTACCAGTAGAGAAGATTTCAACAGCAACATGAAACCAAAATGTGTGTGCTGGGATAGAGGGCCAGTGGTGTCTCTGAATGTACATCTACCTACCAGATCCGTGTCTCTCTGCCCGAACTGTCTCATTTCAAGTGATGCTCAGTCGCTTCAGATATGTCCAATTCATTGTGACCCCCTGGACTGTAGCCCATCGGCTTCTCTGTCCATGGGATTCTCCAGGCAAAAATACTGGAGAGGGTTGCAATGCCCTCCTCCAGCAGATTCTCTTGACTCAGGAATCAAACCCAAGTCCTTTGTGTCTCCTGTAATGCAGGAGACTTGTGTTTCATCCCTGGGTTGAGAAGATCCCCCTGGAGAAGGGCATGGCTACCTACTCCAGTANCGGCTTCTCTGTCCATGGGATTCTCCAGGCAAAAATACTGGAGTGGGTTGCAATGCCCTCCTCCAGCAGATCCTCTTGACTCAGAAATCAAACCCAAGTCTTTTGTGTCTCCTGCAATGCAGGAGACTTGTGTTTCATCCCTGGGTTGAGAAGACCCCCCTGGAGAAGGGCATGGCTACCTACTCCAGTATACTAGCCTGAAGAATCCCATGGAGAGAGGAGCTTGGCAAGCTACAGTCCATGGTGTCTCAAAGAGTTGGACACAACTGAATGACGAACAATTCATGTCAAGATGTTATCATAATAGGATGTATAATAGCCTCATAATATGCTGAAAAAGTTTCAATACTTACTCCTGGAAATCTGATCTTGGGTATGCCATATTACAACACTGATCTCTTAAATGTGGTTAATAACAGATGAAATGCTGTGCATTATATTATACTATACTGACTGCCTTTTGAAGTCATACCAGGAATATACGCCTATTGAAGAGAAATTAAAGGGAAAAAACCAGAGGGATCAAATAATAATAAAACTATAAAAATCATATCATCTTTTTTCATACTCCCTAGAGATAAATGATGTGAAACAGCCTCCTTCCAGGTGGATAATATCCTTTCCAGATATTTTAATGTTTTTAATTTTGAGTCATATTATACTTTACATCCACTTGCTATGGGCTGAATGTATCTCCCTCAAAATTCACCCACTGGAGCCTTGATTCCCCAATGTACCTGATTTGCAGACAGAACTTTGAAAGAGGCAACTAAAGTTAAATAAGAGTGGGGTCCTAATCCAATAGAATTGTCCTTAAGAGAAAAGGAAGAGACACGAGGAACATGCACAATGAAAAGGACATTTGAGTTCAGAACAAGAAAGCAACATCTGTAAGCCAGGAAGGTCCCACTGGAAACCAACACTGCTGGCCTCTTGACCTTGGACTTCCAGCCTCCCGAACTACAAGGAAGTAAATTTCTGCTGTTTAAGCCAACCAGTCTGTGACATTCTGTTATAGCAACCTGAGCAAACTAATACATTGTTATGCAATTTTTTTTGGATCGATTTTTCTTATACAACAAATATATTTTCTTTTAATAATTATCCCTCTACCATTATTTAATGGAGAAGGAAATGGCAACCCACTCCAGTATTCTTGCCTGGAGAATCCCATGGACGGAGAAGCCTAGTAGGTTACAGTCCACGGGGTCACAAAGAGTCAGACACAACTGAGCGACTTCACCTTCACCTTCACCTCACCATAATTTAAACAGTATAAACCCCCATTAATTTCAAATGAGAAAGATTGTAACATTCTAGAATTATAAGAAAGCTAAATTAAATACAAGATTAGATTTCATTTGCTTATTATGATTGGTTTTCACTTTTATCATCATTAAGTGTTCAATTCAGTCACTTAGTTATGTCCAGCTCTTTGCAACCCCATGGACTGCAGCATGCCAGGCCTTCCTGTCCATCACCAACTCCTAGAGTTTACTCAAACTCATGTCCATTGAGTCAGTGATGCCATCCACTCGTCTCATCCTCTGTTGTCCCCTTCTCCTCCCGCCTTCAATCTTTCCCAGCATCAGGGTCTTTTCGAATGAGTCAGTTCCTCACATCAGGTGGCCAAAGTATTGGTGTTTCAGCTTCAGCATCAGCCCTTCCAATGAATATACAAGACTGATTTCCTATAGGATGGACTAGTTGGATCTCCTTGCTATCCGAAGGACTCTCAAGAGTCTTCTCCAACACCACAGTTCAAAAGCATCAATTCTTTGGTGCTCAACTTTCTTTATTTTGTTTGCTTTAGGGCCAAATCTGATATGTACTAGGGAAGATGATAATAGAACTTCCAGTGGAATTGGGTCTAGAAAAATAAACTTAACTCCACATTGGTACTGCTCCCAGGTGTAAGATTTTTCACTTGAGAACTTACTTATATCTATGGTTAATTATTTGGGCCCAGAAAATAAAACTTGTGTTGAAATTTTCAATTTTCATAGAAAATTTATCTTTAAGTTTCAGTGTTAAGGATTTCCCAATTTTCCTACATATAAGCATGTAACAAATACTTAGGAAGGAGCTGAGTTTCCAGCAGTTGTTACAGGATTATTTTAATGTAAGATCCTCTTTGGTCTCAGAATCACTGTCATCCAGGTTCATATTGCTAAAATATACATTGGCTGTTGGGAAAGACACAGAATAAAGTGGGTCACGATAACTTTACTGGCCTTTGAGTTGACAAGAGTCCTTGCACAGTGACTTCTCCAGGTAGTCAGATAGAGGTCAGGTAAGGATGCATAGAGACTCATTCATTATCTCACCTTTTATTCTCAGCATCACAATCTGCAACTTCCAAAATGAAAATTGTTCTTAGGAACTCTATTTGTGTTACTGGTATTCATAAACTAGAATGCAAAATCGTGTTTCATTATTATGCAAACAATCCCTTGAGTAAGTCTACATGTTGCATACATTTTCTTTAAAAAAAAATTGAAGTCAACATGCATATATTGTTGTCTTTCTCACCCTCATAGGCTTTCATGCATATATACCAATATCATTATTATGTAGACACAAATTTTAGGGATCAAATTCACTTAGCATAGATCAATTTCCATAGGACTTTTGCAGTCTTTACATCAACTATACTCTGTGGAGATGATGCTAGTCTTATCAGTGCTGTCTATATTTCAAATAGCTGATCTTTCTTTTTAAAATGTATTTATTTATTTTGTTTGCCTGCACTGGGTCTTAGTTGCAGCATGCAGGTTCTAGTTCCCTGACCAGGGATCAAACCCAGGCCCCCTGCATTGTCATCATGGAGTCTTAGCCACTGGACCACCAGGGAAGTCAGTATATGACTTTTCCTGATGTTTAAAATAACATCAAGAATGTTAGTAGGATGAGGTAGGATCCAATGAAGTAGGATCCAATTTTTAATAGCACCTTCTTCTCAAGGCCTATTGTCTACAAAAATTTTCACTAAGATTCACTATTTGAAATTCTTGACCCTTACTCATTTCAAAGATGACAGGCACTCTCTCTCCAAAACTGTCTAAAATTTTTGTTCTATCCATTATATCCATAAGATTGTCTGTGGGGCCCTAAATGGGAAACCTTAAAAACAAAGGGGCTAGCTTTGCTGTTGAAAACCTAAGATGGCGCCTGGCAGAAGAGATGGGGCGTGGTCTGTGTTGTTTGTCAAAGTTTCCTGATTGGCTCTCTTGATTTCNTGGTCTTATCAGTGCTGTGAATGACAAGTCTATATTTCAAATAGCTGATCTTTTCTTTTTAAAATGTATTTATTTATTTTGTTTGACTGCGCTGGGTCTTAGTTGCAGCATGCAGGTTCTAGTTCCCTGACCAGGGATCAAACCCAGGCCCCCTGCATTGTGATCATGCAGTCTTAGCCACTGGACCACCAGGGAAGTCAGTATATGACTTATCCTGATGTTTAAAATAACTTGGAATGAAGTAGGATCCAATTTTTAATAGCACCTTCTTCTCAAGGCCTATTGTCTATAAAAATTTTCACTAAGATTCACTATTTGAAATTCTTGACCCTTACTCATTTCAAAGATGACAGGCACTCTCTCTCCAAAACTGTCTAAAATTTTTGTTCTANTAGGATCCAATTTTTAATAGCACCTTCTTCTCAAGGCCTATTGTCTACAAAAATTTTCACTAAGATTCACTATTTGAAATTCTTGACCCTTACTCATTTCAAAGATGACAGGCACTCTCTCTCCAAAACTGTCTAAAATTTTTGTTCTATCCATTATATCCATAAGATTGTCTGTGGGGCCCTAAATGGGAAACCTTAAAAACAAAGGGGCTAGCTTTGCTGTTGAAAACCTAAGATGGCGCCTGGCAGAAGAGATGGGGCGTGGTCTGTGTTGTTTGTCAAAGTTTCCTGATTGGCTCTCTTGATTTCCATGCATGTAGACAGTGTGTGATCTCCATAGACTCCTGTTATAATGAAGGCCCATGATGATTTGACCTTTAACGTGATTGGTGCAACTATGGAAAGTCCCTCCTAAAATCCCCCTGCTTGTCTATATAAGCTGGGAGTTTGCAACAATAAAGTGGAACTGCTTCGACGGAACCCCTGTCGTGTCTGATTGTCTCGCGAGGGGCTGGGCTGGCGGACAGCAGGCTCACCTCTCCTCGGGACCCCTCGGCTTTGCTGAGGGAAGTTCCACTGCCTCTGCTCATTCTGCGGAGCGCCCCCTGCAATTGTCAAAGACGTGAATTACTTCACAATATGTTAAGGACCATGAACTCATATCCTGGGTGGGCAGACTAAAACTGCACTGTGGGGATGGTGAAAAATTCCATTCCTCAGATCCTCTCATCCTTAGTTTTTCTCTTAATACATTTTAATTTGCTACACTGCTGCTCATAATCACCTTCCTTTTGTGCACCTCAGCCAAATTTGCATGATTCTTCTCATGGTTTAACAATAACACACACTCACACACTGATACATTAACTTTTGGAGGGATTGTTGATCCTCCAATAATTACCAGTGACCTAGGGAGGGCATGAAATAGAGACGCTAAAGTGAAATGGCTGGGGTATATGTAAGAATTTGGGGCAAATATTCATATGCAGTGGTTTTCTTTCTTCTCATGTTGTTTGGTTTTTAGCACTTCATCATGATTGTGTGTATGTGTGATTTTCTTATAAACTATCCAACTTGTGATTTGATAAATGTAAATTGATGGGTTTTCCTTCAGGAAATTTTCAGTTGCATCCAGATGGATATGTGCCCCTAAAAAAATAAAAGGCAGGGGCTTTGGGGTTGCTGCTGATCAGTCTCAGCTCATCATTCCCTTTAAGAATTTTTAGTTCTTGTCTTTCGTTTTCTTAGGATCCCTGCCTCTGGAAGGTTTTACTTGTTAAGCCCCTTGAGACTGCAGGAACTTCCCCTCTCTTGATTATCACTCCCACCAGACACACTTGGGAACGCTGTTAAAGTATCCATAGCATCCATAAGGGGAAAGGAGCTTAAGTGCTGAGGCTCCTTGAAGTTCAAGTTTCCTTTTTCTCACTTCAGCCTGATGCGACTGCCACTGGGCTATCTTTTCTGTGTCCAGCAGCAACCGCCCTTTGCTCTCACAACCCCAGATTCTTAGTCTCTTAGACCACAACCAACACTGGCGAATGCCTTCAAAGAAAAAGCAGCTGCAGATTCTGAGTTGAATTAAGAAGGACCTCCCCTCTTTGACAACTCAATACTTTTAGTCCTTGCTTTTACAACACCTGATGATGTTTGTATTCGATTTTATACACATATTATTATGAAAATAAGAAATCCCATCAAGCAAAGGCAAAAAGTGAAGGAAAACTGACCCCCAGGTGTCTAAGTAATCATGTTTGTAAACTGTATCATTTCTCATGTTAGTTTCTCATCCACCCATTTACATTAACATGAATTTTGGAACATGTTTTTGAGCACTTGCTCTCGTCACAACTCTGTGCTTTTCTCCAGAGGCTATGGAGAATTTTAATATCCATCCTGAGAAGGAGAGTTCACTGCTTGTGTGTGTTTGCTAAATGGGCCCACACAAAAACTAAACAATCTTAACTACTGCCAAAATTCCTGAAATGAAGACATAAAAAGCCAGAAGAATAATAGACAGCCGCTTGATCTATTCTACAACATGGAAAGGAAGTTCATGTCTTTTAATTTTCCCCTCTGACCCTGAATTTTCTCCTCTGTTAGTTTGTTATAATAATATCACAGGGAGGTTACATACAGAATGAAAAACCTCTTCAGGAACAAGAATCATTTTACTTAAGCTGCTGAAAGCCTTTCAAGAAGGGAGGACAGTTGCATAACCAATTGTCTTAATAATCCTTAAGTGAGGTTAAGATACAGAAGGAGGATCAAGGTGAGGTCTAGATAGTGGAATAGAGCACTCAGATGAAACATAGTTTTTATTTTTTTAAATTATCTTAATTTCCTTGGCTGAAAGCTTTATGATGTAAGTTTGTATCAATGATATGCCCTTGAATTACACAATATCTTTCCTACAACTCCACTGAGCATCATTTTAGAAAAANTTATTTTTTTAAATTATCTTAATTTCCTTGGCTGAAAGCTTTATGATGTAAGTTTGTATCAATGATATGCCCTTGAATTACACAATATCTTTCCTACAACTCCACTGAGCATCATTTTAGAAAAATAAACACCACATTGTAGTGTTCTATTTAAGGATGATAGGAGAGAAAAATGTAAACAATCATGCCTAGTATTCTGTACAGGAGATTTTCCACCAGAGAAAATCCATCTTTTAATTTTTCACCGAAATTTTTTTAAGAATAATAGTGGGCTAAGTGGCAGCTGATTAAAATTATTGATTCTAAGATTTTTCTACCTCTCAAAAAGATAACCACAAAGCCCAGTTCACACTAGAGCCTCTATTCTTTGAATTTAAAAGAAAAATTATTAAACTGCAAAGAAGGAAAAATTAACAAAGAAAATTGATTAATAAGTATGTGTCTTTCATACTGAATTTGATGTTTAATCTTTTCTCCTTAATAATGAAATCACCANCTTTAGAAATGAGTTTACATGATTCAGCTTAAAATTTGCATGTGAATGGAACTGGCTTCCTCCAAAGGCGTCAGCAAAACAAGAACAGTGATTGTTTTGAATAGGCATCACAGATTCACCTCATTCTTTATCAATGAATGCAATCATAAAAAAAAATTAAAAAAAACCAAGCCTCAAGCTTAGGGCTTTTTAGTTCAAGGTATTGGAGAAGACTCTTGAGAATCCCTTGGACTACAAAGAGATTCAACCAGCCCATCCTAAAGGAAATCAGTCCTGGGTGTTCTTTGGAGGGACTGATGTTGAAGCTGAAACTCCAATACTTTGGCCACCTGATGTGGAGAGCTGACTCATTTGAAAAGACCCTGATGCTGGGAAAGATTTGGAGAAGGGGATGACAGAGGATGAGATGGTTGGATGGCATCAATGACACAATGGACATAGGTTTGGGTGGACTCCAGGAGTTGGTGATGGACAGGGAGGCCTGGTGTACTGCGGTTCATAAGGTAGTAAAGAGTCAGACACAACTGAGAGACTGAATTGAACTTAACTGTCCAATAAAAATATATTCTAGCAATTTGTAGACATTTAAAGCTAGAACTTAAGTCAAGGTTAGAGATCACCTGTATATAGAGTGGGAAGAAAGCTATAAGAGTGAAAACATAAATAGAGAAGGTCTGAGGGCTAAGGAATCAGACTTGGGAGACACTCAAAATTTATGGCTCTAATAAAACAAAAGCTAGAGCAAGAGAAGCTTAAAAGTTCATAGAGTATACTCAATCAGTTAGTTAAGTCGTTCAGTCATGTTCGACTCTTTGGGACCCCGTGGACTGTAGCCCACCAGGCTCCTCCATCCATGAGATTCTCCAGGCAAGAATACTGGAGTGGGTTGCCATTTTGCTGCTGCTGCTGCTTCTGCTGCTGCTAAGTTGCTTCAGTCGTATCCCACTCTGTACAACCCCATAGACGGCAGCCCACTAGGTTCCCCGGTCTCTCGGATTCTCCAGGCTGGAACACTGGAGTGGGTTGCCATTTCTTTCTCCAATGCATGAAAGTGAACAGTGAAAGTGAAGTCACTCATCGTGTCTGACTCTTTGCGACCCCATGGACTGCAGCCTATCAGGCTCCTCCATCCATGGGATTTTCCAGGCAAGAGTACTTGAGTGGGGTGCCATCGCCTTCTCCAGGATTGCCATTTTAGCATTAGCTAAATGATCCTGAGTATATCGCAAAGAGTCAGACACAACTGAGCGACTGAACTGAACTGAACTGAACTGATATCCAAATAGCTCCAAAGAAGAAATACTTTTTTCCACTAAAACAGTGGTTTTGGTCTCTTGATGCTATCTTTTTAAAATCTAAAATAGTAGTCAATTCTCTTGGGACACATTTATTCTGTATTTTATGTAGCATCATTGATGTTCCACAAACATCTTAGGGGAAAAAAAAAAAAAAAACCCTAAATCCAATTCCAAAGCACAGCTTGATGCAAGTGTGGGAGAAAGGGAAAAAAAGCAATTAGAAAAAAAATGAGTACAAAAATCACGCAAGATCTGAGACACAGAAAAAGGGGAAATGTATTTGGAAAGTTGAAAAGACAGTCACGCTTTTGAAAAATTGAATAAAAGAGATGATTTCCATCTAATTGCAATATAGTCAATTTGCCAATGATGACAATTTGCATGTTTATCTGAAAAGAAAACAGCAAGCAGCATCTGAATGCAAATGAACATTTTTTATTTTTTCTTTGAATGGGCAGGTAAAACAGTTACAGAAAACCAAACATTAAACACAGAGAGAGAAGAACAGCATTTAATTTAATGTTTAGCCAGTAATTTTGATAGTTGCTACAAATATGTAGATACATACAAATACTTTGTAAAAAAAAAATAATGCAAAATGTCACATGTGTGGAAGAGAATGAAAACATGTAGTTTTCATTGTAGTTATACACTGACCATTTTGATTCAAGTGTAAATTTTAGCCAAAAATGTCCTAATCTCAACTGCTTAGTGAAGATAATAACCAATATGATAAGACCACTGTTAAAGCATTAGTGTTATTACAATGCCAAGAAACCAAAACAAAATGGAACCAAAGTAGGGATAAGAAACATAATGCAAAAATTTTGAGACTGGCTTTGGAGCAAATAATCGCTTAAAATAGATAAATAAATAAATAAATAAATAAATAAATCTGGTTTAGAGCCCTTTCCAGAGAGAACACTAGAAAATGCCACTGACTCCCAGGCTGCTACCCATCTCTCCCTGACAGTAGTAAAAACAGAAGGCTTTCAAGATCTGGTTTGAACCACTTTTTCTACATCACATCGGCTGCTTGACTTTGGACAAGTTGTTTAAAGTCCCTTTGCCTCAGTTTCTTCATTTAAAATATGGCTTTCACTTTCATGCATTGGAGAAGGAAATGGCAACCCATTCCACTGTTCTTGCCTGGAGAATCCCAGGGACAGGGGAGCCTGGTGGGCTGCCTTCTATGGGGTCGCACAGAGTTGGACACAACTAACGCGACTTAGCAGCAGCAGTAGCAGTGGTAGCAATGTATACATACAGTAAAGAATTGGTGCCATAATTAGAAATACTGTCAGCAAAGTGTGACAATATACAAGGATTCTAATAAATAGTAGTTATTGTTATACTGAAAGAGAAGCTGAGGTTTAGTTCTGGTTCTGTTATGAAATAGGTACATGATCTGGGGAGAGGCACATCACCTCTCTAGGAATCAGTTTATTTATCCAACAGATGAAGACTATGATCCACCACATAGTCTTCCTACTTATAAAGACTCAGGGGATGAAGGAACAACTGTGGTGAAACAGCCTCTTTGTCACTCAAAATTTAAGAGGCACTTCTATATTCTTCAAGAACTCAGAGATATACATTCTAGTCTCGAAATATCTGTTCCCAATTTTATCCCATAATATGGTAATATATTCCCATTAATATATTATTAATATTTGTCAATGTATTATAATTATTGGATAGACCAATAAGAAAGAATAACTGGGACATTCGATACTAGAGAGTTTCATGAAAATTTTACGCGGAATGACAGTAATCTATTGTTTCTGTTCAGTCGCTAAGTCATGTCTGACTCTTTGTGACCACAGGAACTGCAGCACACTAGGCTCCTCTGTCCTCCACTATCTCCCAGAGTTTGCACAAATTCATGTCCATTGAGTTGGTCATGCTATCTAACCATCCCATCCTCTGCCACTTCTTTCTTCTTTTGCCTTCAATCTCATATCATTTTTGACTACTGATATATGAGTCTTTGAGTAAATCTCAGTCTGTATTCAGGAAAGGAAGATGTGAAATTGATGCACACATATGAAGGTCAAATGTGTCAGTGGATCTTCTATTTGCAATTTAATAAGAGGAGATAAATAAAATAATAATTAGATTTGTGAATGACAGTCCAGTCACTCAGTCGTGTCTGACTCTTTGCGACCCCATGAATCACAGCACGCCAGGCATCCCTGTCCATCACCAACTCCCAGAGTTCACTCAAACTCATGTCCATCGAGTCAGTGATGCCATCCAGCCATCTCATCCTCTGTCGTCCCCTTCTCCTCCTGCCCCCAATCCCTCCCAGCATCAGGGTCTTTTCCAATGAGTCAACTCTTCACACGAGGTGGCCAAAGTACTGGAGTTTCAGCTTTAGCATCAGTCCTTCCAAAGAATAGCCAGGACTGATCTCCTTTAGAATGGACTGGTTGGATCTCCTTGCAGTCCAAGGGACTCTCAAGAGTCTTCTCCAACACCACAGTTCAAAAGCAGCAATTCTTCGGTACTCAGCCTTCTTCACAGTCCAACTCTCACATCCATACATGACCCAGTCTGTAAAAACCATAGCCTTGACTAGACGGACCTTTGGTGGCAAAGTAATATCTCTGCTTTTCAATATACTATCTAGGTTGGTCATAACTTTCCTTCCCAAGAGCAAGCGATTCTGACAAACAGGACCCAAATTTAGTTCACTTTGTTTGCTTCAAATTCCAGCTCAAATTTGCTGTTTAGTATTTCTTTGCACNCAGGAGCGAGCGATTCTGACAAACAGGACCCAAATTTAGTTCACTTTGTTTGCTTCAAATTCCAGCTCAAATTTGCTGTTTAGTATTTCTTTGCACATAAATATCTGGTAAATTTCAACCACATACTTTCATTTGTGTAGGGTCCTATGATTTAAGCTAATGGATGAAAGTTTAGACAAAGCGTGATGCTGTAACACACTTCTGCAAAAACCAGTCTCTTCTTTGGGAAATTTTATATTCAATAGTTGACAGAAAGTTTAACAATGAAGTTTGCATTTTAGTGGTTAATTCAGAAATCATTTCAAAATTGGGCTGTTGATAATTAGCCAACCCAAATAAGTGTCATGATTCAGTCAACAATAATGTCAAAAACAACTACATTTTTGAAATACTAGATTCTAGTTTGTACATAGATTTATCATTATATGCAATTGAACAACTATTTAGTTTGCATTCATTTTATAGTCCTGTTAATTACACGCGTAACTCTATGTAGTATCACAAGGTGACTATGCATCTCTTCCAACTGAAGATGGGTTCTTTTCTTATTATTCTTTGCTATTCCCACAGCATCCATTGCTCACTTAAGTAATCAACCTATCACTACATTTGAAGTAGCTTATGCAATTCCTAGCAACAGTATTAAATGTTTTGGGGGAAAACTACCCAAATTTTACCAGAAAAATCCAATACAATGGTATGGATTTGTCTTCTAAACCATAAATTCTTGAAAGAATCATTAAGCTATTCCATCTGTCAGTAAGAAACACAGTGAAACCATCTCCCAAAGATTAAAAAGTCACTGCACTTTTTAAAACCCTGCAGAATTTTTACATCCTACCAAAGAAAACATTCAGTGATATCTGTGATGGTTAACTATTTTTTAATTCAATTTTAAAAAGCAATTATGTTTATAGAAACAGACCTTGCCATAAAACTGAGAAAGTCAATTCTTAGGCAGGTTGATAAGAAGTTCAGGGTTCCCTAGGAGGAGAAAGGGGTCTAGGGCTGTCAAGGAGGAGATACGGGTCTGGAATTCTCAAGGAGGAGGAAAGAACCAAAGTGTTTTTTTTCTACATTCCTTAGTAAGGATTGTATAACAATAATGTATCTTGCTTAAGGACATGTTTCTCCTTCCTGAAAACCTGACTAATCTTATCTTAAAATGTATATTGTGGGAGTGGGTATAGTAAGATCTTTACAACCTTGAGACATTCTTTTGATTTATTGTAATAACCAATTAAAAGTTATATAACTTCCTTCTAACATTAGTCAGGAGGTCACTCTCCATCCCCCTTCTGATGTCTATGTCAGAAGTTTTTTCTCTCTGTTTTACACTTTAATAAAACTTTGCTATACAAAAACTTTTGAGTGATCAATCTGGTCTCTGGTACTGAAGCTAAATCTCCTTCAGAGACCAAGAATCCGACACCATTCACCATAAGCGATCATCTCGGGGGCTCATCCAGGATCTTCAGGACAAGGTAAGAACACTCAGAGCTCTAGACTCTGCTTTCTCAGTATGCACGCTTTCTGCTCTACTTTACTAACTCTCCGATGTGCTTGTGTGAATGAATGACACACCAACAGCAAAGCAAGTGATGAGCCCTTGTCTGCAGTTTTGCAGTGCCTCGTTATTACTGAAGGCAGCCCCAGAAAAGGAAGCTTTGTTGGGGGTTTATACAAACCCACCAATGCCAAGAGACACCCAAGTTCCCTGCTAGGGGAGTAACCAGAGCTGGGCAAATCATGTGGACAGAACTTTCCTTTCTTAGTCACCTTTTCCTGGACCCTTTGACCACTTTGTAATTGTGTGGGGAATTAGAACTACTAACCTAATCCATTGGATCATAGGCCTTCAAAGGAATTGTGATCCATGCTGCTACTATGCACTTTTACTTAGACCCCATGTATGGAAGCAATTAGCCTTGCTAGACTAAGCAAGCCTTGCTAGAAAATCACTCGGAGCATATTATGGAGCAACGCGGAACTCCAGCTCCTGTAACAAGTTCGGGAACTAGGCAGAACTCTAGCTACAGGAACATCTCTCAGGCTAGAGGTTACTCTCTGGGCTGCCTGTCTCAGGGGCCAGGAATCTGAAAGTGAGTCTTTGTCATGACTGTGCCTCCAATCTGTGTGGATACAGATTGGGAACTGCAGGATATGGTCAGATTGGAATTGCAATGGGCTTCTTCCTTTGGTAGCACTAGCTCTTAGTGGACCAGAGGAAGCTCTCCAATGGCTTCTGTTTCAACTCCTTAGATATCCTTTCTATGGAATCTGTGGGAATGAACTGGAAGGATTGGCCCTAGTAGCTTGAGAACAAAAATCACCTTTTCCTTGCTGGCCAACCCTCCACCACCTCTTTTGCTATACTGGCATGGTGTCACTCAGAAGGGACATCTTGGTTGTTGTTCATCCCTTTATGACTCACCATTTCCACTGCAGTCAGGACTGCACTCAGGAATGTTTATGGGCACATGAAAGACAGATGCTTCCCCTAGGGGTCCTAGCTTCCCCACCCCCTCAGTCCCCTAGGAAACATTCTGGGAAAACTACTCTGCTCCACCATAAGTGGCATCAGAGAAAAGGGCAAGTCAAACAAAGGTTTTGGTGGTATGGAACTAAATCAATCTGGGATGCCATCAGCTCTACCCCTGGTGCATCTCCACTCTGCCTCGGTGGAAGAACTGGGAGAGAAGAGTAAGGCGCCTGCATTGGTAAGAGACAGACTAAGTCTGACCAGTGAAAGCTTCGGTGGAAAGTCTGTCTACACCCCCATCTAGAGCAGGGAGGGATGCCTCCAGTGGAAAGAAGCCACAGCTATGGATGCTGCCTTTTTTCTCTCTTACAGATGGGAGCTAACAGTTCCAGAACCACTTCTTTAAAATGTATTTTTTTAAAAATCTGGAACAAATTTGATCTCCAGAATTTAAAAAGACACACCTGGTCTTCTTCTGTGATATTGAATGGCCACAGTATCCTTTGGAAGACAAGGAACACTGACCTGTTGAAGGATCTCAATTACTACTGTTTTACAGCTAGACCAGTTCTGTAGAAAACAAGAGAAATGGATAGAAGTGATATATGTGTTGCTCTTTATCGCTCTGTGAGACATGCCAGACTTATGTCCTAAAGGTACAGATTTGGATGTGAAACCTTCAGCTGCCTCCTGTCCTCTTACTTCGCCCCTGTATCTGGAGCTCCCAAATGCACAGGCTGAGAGTAAGGGCACCCTTCCAGGAGGGGTTGCCTCTTCTCGGTAGAAATTCAAATAGTACCAATTGTGGTCGAGACTATCGAGAGGATCCAAGAAGTACATAGTAGCCTTTATGGGATGAGCTTTATTTTATGAGCTTTCTTGGAGAGATGTAATGTATGTCTTGGGATTGATGCTGACTCCTGACTTGAAAACTTGAGTTTGGGGGAAGCTCCTACTTTTGGAGATGAATGGCTTGAACATGTGACAAAGAGAAAGAGGGAATACAAAATAGCCCTCCTCCCTACTGGGAACCAAGCAGTTACCATGTCAGAGCCAGACTGGGACTGTGACATGGCTACAGGAAGGTGGGATTAGAACCACTTTGCCAGATATATTCTTGAAAGACTCAAGCAAGCACACACTAAGACTTTAAATTATGCTAAGTTGGCTGACATAGAACAGGGAGAGAAGGAAACTCCTGGTAAATTCCTAGACTGTAGGAGACTCTCTGCAAGTTTGCCTGGAGGAGAGGATCTCAAAAGTNACCAAGCAGTTACCATGTCAGAGCCAGACTGGGACTGTGACATGGCTACAGGAAGGTGGGATCAGAACCACTTTGCCAGATGTATTCTTGAAAGACTCAAGCAAGCACACACTAAGACTTTAAATTATGCTAAGTTGGCTGACATAGAACAAGGAGAGAAGGAAACTCCTGGTAAATTCCTAGACTGTAGGAGACTCTCTGCAAGTTTGCCTGGAGGAGAGGATCTCAAAAGTGCAGAGGAGGAATGACCTTAAAAGATAGATCTCTCACTCAGTCAGCTCCAGATATTTGTCATGAGTTATGAAACCAAGCGTTTGGGCCAAATCAGTCTTTAAAAACTGTTGCAACTGGCTCAGATGGTATATTAGAGTAGAGAATATGAGGAGGAAAATAAGAGGCAAAAAAAGACCAGGGAAAGACTGAAACCCGAGCATGGCTGTTAGACCTGCCCGAAACAGCCTGAGAAAAATGCCCAGAGGGACCCAGGTGACAAGGGATGGGCTTGTTATTACTGTGGAAAGGAGGGGGCATCTCAAGCAGGATTGCCCTCAGGCATCTAAGCCACCCCAGGCTCCATGTCCGATCTGCAAAGGACCATGCTGGAGAAGAGACTGCCCTCCAAAGTGTAGGTCCCAGAGGTCAGACTCTCAAGGTAATCAGGACTGATGATTCCCCAGTGGCCCCCACACAAGTTCCCATCTTAATTACACCTGAGGAACCCTGGGTATTAATAACTGTGGGGGGCCAATCAGTCAATTTCCTTTTGGACACTGGGGCAACTTTCTCTGTGCTCACTGAAGCCCCTGGTCTGCTTTCCTCCCAATCCACTACTGTAATGGGGCTGTCTGGACAAGCCAAACACTGTTATTTCAGTCATCCTTTAAGCTGCAATTGGGACTCTGTACTATTTTCTCATAAGTTTCTAATTGTGCTAGAATCTCTCACTCCTTCTGGGAAGGGATATACTGAACACAGTCCAGGCCTCTGTTTTCACAAATACGGAGCCTGCTCTTTCTCTCCCATTAATTGAACAGAGTGTAAATCCTAAAGTGTGGGCTGATGGAAATCTGTGGGTTGAGCACAAAATGCTATTCCTATAGTTGTCAAGCTCAAAACACCCACACTTATTTCCACATCAAAAGCAGTATCCACTGAAACTCGAGGTTAAGAAAGGGTTAAAATCCACCACTGAAAATTTAAAGAAACAAGGGCTATTAATTCCCTATAACAGTTCATCCAACACTCCTATTTTGGGTATAAAACTGTCAAATGATAAATGGATACTTGTTCAAAATATATGAATAATAAGTGCCTAATCCTTATACTTTACTGTCTGAAATTCCTAAACAAGCCAAATATGACTTTAAGACATTTGAGAAGATTCTTGGGCATTACATACTATTGCCGCATGTGGATTCTGGATTATGAGGAACTTGCCCAGCCTTTATATAAACTTATAACTGAGACTCAGCAGGTGCAAACCAACATGTTGGTTTGGTCCCCAGAGACTCAAAATGCTTTTAAGACTTCAAACTGATTTCCTGCAAGCTCCAACTTTGAGCTTTCCCATAGCATCCAAGTCTGGTTCCTTACTGAAAATAAAGGCTATGACCACATTGTTCAAGGGTAATTGTTACTATTATTTTACTAATGCCTAAAGATCATAAGTTTACTAATGGGCAAAATCTTATAGTATTGACGTCTCATGATGTAGGTGGGATCTTAAACTCTAAAGTTCAGAGTGACAATGCTCTGTCTTTAGAGCTGCTGTAACTCAAGGGGTGTCAAAAGCTCGAGGAATAGAATATCACTTATACTGTTTCTGGAGACCCCAATCTTCAGAAAAAGTTGAAAAGGCTAATGACATTATTAGGAGGCAACTGCATAAGCTAATTCATGAAACACGAGAGAGTTGGTTTAAAGTTCTCCCCGTAGCTTTAATGAAGACTCAAACTGCCCTTAAGAAGAAGGAACTGTCTCTATGACAGATTGTTTTTGTGCACAGATATTGTCACAGATCCTGAAGCCTTAAAATTAACTATGACTCAGCTTTCAGCCTTTTCAACAGACATTACCTGAAGGTTAACTCCTGACCCAAGCTTTGAATCAAAGAAGCCAGTGTTTGAGCCAGAAATCGAAATGGGCCTGAGAATATATGTGAGCTTGCTTCTGCTGACTCCAAAAGTACTGAGTCTGCATTTGACCCTCAAGACCACACCTTCCTGTCCTGTACTCATTCCTATGCCGCATTCCACAATCGACATAATTTCTAGGTCTGCAGAGCACTCTCCACACTCATCAATTGAAGTCTTCCCATGGTGGGTTTCTCCACTTCAAGGAAGAGACTTTCTTCAACTCTGTGATGACATTTAGCAATCCTAGGAAGGACTGGCATAATATATTGTACCTTAACTATGGATATAATATGACTTTTAATTTTTATTTTAACTTGGTTTAATGACTACTTTGCTGCACATAAGAAGGTAAACGGGTCTAGACCTGGTGGTTTTCTACCTGATGTTTATCAAATATGGGATGAGGTCCTATGGCTAACTCCAAAACAGGGATGCCTACTATCTAATGCTTCCATATGTGGGGAACAAATTGAGCCATCCCCGGAAGTTAGTTGACAACTTAATTATAATGATTGGAAACAACTGGGGTTTTTGCCTCAAGAAGTATACAATACAATCATTCTTGTGTTTTGCAATCCCAGTTTAGGCCCTCCTTTTTCCTGGCCAGGAACTGATTGAGACTAGATCCTTCCATCACACTGGCTTGCTCCAAATTGGCCGTACTGGATATGTGGTTCTTACCTATGGGCATGGCTTCCTCCTGGCTGAATAGGGAGATGCACCTTAAGTCTAACTTTTGCTCATGACTTCATATTTTCAGAGCTTCCAAAGAAGCCTACCAAACTGCCACACCTTAAACTCACTGGGCAAGGTTTGTATTTCACTGGTATGATTATCTGGCTGCAATATTCACTTCCTCTCTGGGAACTACAGATGTTATTGCTGCAAGTTGATGTTCTGACTAACTTTACTCAACAGGCTTTACAAAGTTCTCAAAAAGCGATTTCAGCCCTTAATGCTGAACAAATACAAATTAGAAAGGTGGTTTTACAAAACAGATCGGCCTTAGATATTCTAATGGCTGCACAAGGAGGAACTTGTGCCATTATTCATACCCAATGTTTTACATATATACCAGATAAGAGTACTAATGTTACTCACTTTACCAAACACATGCAGACAATCATTCAGGCTATGGATACTCCTAAAGCCTCAGTTACCTCACTTTGAAAAATGTTAACTAGCTCCCCATGGTAAAAACCCTCTTGACTGTAATAATTCTAATTATTCTGTTTTTAGTCTTCGCTCCCTACACCTGTAACTGTGTAATTGGAATTGTTTCTTATGGTCTGAAACCTTTTAAGTTACAAATGCTTGTCCAGGATCCTACCAGTGCCAAAGCCTCCTCCAACTATTACATGAGGCCCCTGGATCAGAAACCCTACTGTGGAGGGTTAGGAGAATATGTTGCTTCAACAATTTAGTGACGAAGCCCCTCAACAGCAGGAAGTAGTTATGGAATGAAAATGACACCCCTTTCCCTTTGCAATATAATTCTCCTAAAAGAAAAGAGGGGAATGAGAGAGTCAGTTCCTAGGCAGGTTGATGAGAAGTCCAGGGTCCCTGAGGAGGAGAAAAGGGTCTGGGGTTGTCAAGGAGGAGATAGGGATCTGGAATTCTCAAGGAGGAGGAAAGGACCATTTTTTTCTACATTCCTTAGTAAGGATTATATAACAATAATATTATATTGTTATTGAGGACACATTGCTCCTTCCTGAAAACCTTCTGACTAATCTTGTTATCTTAAAATGTATATCGTGGGAGTGGGTCTAGTAAGATCCTTACAAACTTGAGACATTCTTTTGATTTATTGTAATGACCAATTAAAAAAAAACTGTATAACTCCCTTGCTAACACTAGCAAGGGGAGAATTCTCTGTCCCCCTTCTGATTTCTACGTCAGAAATTTTCTCTGTCCCTTTTTCACTTTAATAAAACTCTGCTACACAAAAACTCTTAAGTGATCAAGCCTGGTCCCTCGTCCCAAAGCTAAATCTTCTTTGGAGATTAAGAATTTGACACTGTTCACTGCAAGCTATCAAAACCATGGAGTTTTTAGAGTTTACACAAAGGATCCCAATACAGAAATTTTAAAGATATTCAAAGATTTGTGTTGGTGGCTGGAGTTCATTTTTAGAAAGTGATGGTCATGCTGGCAGGACAGAGTGAAGGGAAAGGCTGAGGAGAAAAACAAGTTTGTCCAAAACTGAGGAACACAGAAGACTTAGACAAGTATTTAGAGAGAGTAGTGCTTCATAGTATGGACTTCATATCAGAAATCAGTCTTGTAATCAGGGTCTGATAAGAGATCTATGATATCAAAGGATTTGTTTACATTCTATGAAATTTAGTTAACAGCACTAATATAAAATTAATATTACCTTTCTCATAAGAGTCTTGTTAGATATGATAATATATATGATGCATATGATAATATATGATATTAGGTTAGTTTACTTGCTACACTCTTTGGTTGGTGGGGGTTTGTGGGTGTGTGTGTGTGTGTGTGTGTGTGTGTGTGTGTGTTTTGCTTTTGAGACAGGGTAGAAGGGAACATTGATGTTTGTCCTTCTAGAGAGATTTCCTCCAGTGAGCATGCTTTCATGGAAGTCTTTCATCTTTTCCATTTTGATCTTTATTATGTATATGCCAGGGTAGAGAAAGCTGTAAAACCTCTCTGCCCTACATTACATCCATTTCAAGATTTAGATCAGAGGCTGGAGGAAGACCCAGAATGCTCAGATATATGGATGATGTAATGTTGACATAAATAATAAATTCACTGGCTAGAAGAATGAACAGGCCAGACAAATAAGCATTTTAAAAGAGGGGGGGAAAATACTGACGCCTAATAGGGACTGAAGTAATTGTTGGCATTTGGTTCTCATCTCCTCAAAAAAACTACACATGCACAAGACAGAGGATATAAATTTACGTGAAAATACTTGTGTATAGAAATTGACCACAAGATCTTTCTATGGAGCCATTGCCACCCATTACCACAATGTGTGTGCTGTGCTAAGTCGCTTCAGTCGTGTCTGACTCTTTGTGACCCTATGGACTGCAGCCCACCAGGCTCCTCTGTCCATGGGATTCTCCAGGCAAGAGTACTGGAGTGGGGTTCCATTTCCTTTTCCAAGGCATCTTCTCAACCCAGGGATCAAACCCATGTCTCTTACGTCTCCTGCATTAGCAGGCAGGTTCTTTACCACTAGAGCTACCCAAAACTCCCTAATCATCTTAGAATTGTTGCTCTTCTGTACTATGCCTTGAGGACAATTTGTCCTGCCGTATCTACTGACTCTTACTTCTATCTTTTAAATTAGGATAGGTGAGATTTTAAGTATATAAGGAGCTGTCTTAACTGCTTTCTCCCCTCCCAAAATATCCTTGAGGCTGGAGGAGCAAAAACTGGGAAAAGTAAGTACCAGATAGAGTTAGAGAAACCTCTGTGTGAATTCATATATGCACATATATATGTACCTTGATTCAGGATCTCTCATATGCCAGCTGTGTGCTTTGGTCAAGTTATAAAACTTACCGAACCTCAGTTTTTCTCCTCTGTAAATGGAGGTGATAATACCTACCCCACAGGATTTTCAAGAGTAGCATATTGATGTATTTCAAGTTTTCAGTAACCACTTTACATTCCCTTCATTCACTCTCTTTCACAGAAGGCAGCTGCTGAGATTATAAATCAATTTACTGTTAATTCCACTTATTTCACTAATTTAGTATTCTATTTATTTAAGGTCGTTATTTTTGAAAGAAGAGATGTGCGCTCTTTTTATTAAGGGAGAAAATACCTTAAGGTTAGCTTACTTTGAAATCTTGAGTCTCAATCAATGTAAATGCTATATTGAGACTATAAATAATAAGTGTAAGGAAAAACTTGGCTAAGATAGTGAAAAGTAAGGACTCCAGATATAGTGTGGTTGTAGAACAAGACAGAGTGGAAAAATGAAAATGCAGGATGGAGGTGGACACCAGGGCTATCTTCAAATACTTGCACAAATGGCATGCAGAAGAGCAAGTCTATTGCTGCTAAGGGCAGAAGTAAGATCCAAGAGTGGGAGTTACCAAGAAACTGCTTTGGGCTTACAATAAGTAGGACTTATTTACTGTAGTGAGAATTTGGAGCTGATGAAACAGCAATTATAGAAAAAAAAAATAAGTTAAATACATACTGTAGCAACATCCCTGCATTGAAGGAAGCTAAATGAGCTGGAGTGGATGGTATTGAGTATAGTCACTCAGTCATGTCTGATNTATCCTGCTTGAGGACACATTGCTCCTTCCTGAAAACCTTCTGACTAATCTTGTTATCTTAAAATGTATATCGTGGGAGTGGGTCTAGTAAGATCCTTACAACCTTGAGACATTCTTTTGATTTATTGTAATGACCAATTTAAAAAAAAAAAAACTGTATAACTCCCTTGCTAACACTAGCAAGGGGAGAATTCTCTGTCCCCCTTCTGATTTCTACGTCAGAAATTTTCTCTGTCCCTTTTCACTTTAATAAAACTCTGCTACACAAAAACTCTTAAGTGATCAAGCCTGGTCCCTCGTCCCAAAGCTAAATCTTCTTCGGAGATTAAGAATTTGACACTGTTCACTGCAAGCTATCAAAACCATGGAGTTTTTAGAGTTTACACAAAGGATACCAATACAGAAATTCTAAAGATATTCAAAGATTTGTATTGGTGGCTGGAGTTCGTTTTTAGAAAGTGATGGTAATGCTGGCAGGACAGAGTGAAGGGAAAGGCTGAGGAGAAAAACAAGTTTGTCCAAAACTGAGGAACACAGAAGACTTAGACAAGTATTTAGAGAGAGTAGTGCTTCATAGTATGGACTTCATATCAGAAATCAGTCTTGTAATCAGGGGCTGATAAGAGATCTATGATATCAAAGGATTTGTTTACATTCTATGAAATTTAGTTAACTTAGCACTAATATAAAATTAATATTACCTTTCTCATAAGAGTCTTGTTAGATATGATAATATACATGATGCATATGATAATATATGATATTAGGTTAGTTTACTTGCTACACTCTTTGGTTGGTGGGGGTTTGTGGGTTTGTGTGTGTGTGTGTGTGTGTGTGTGTTTTGCTTTTGAGACAGGGTAGAAGGGAACATTGATGTTTGTCCTTCTAGAGAGATTTCCTCCAGTGAGCATGCTTTCATGGAAGTCTTTCATCTTTTCCATTTTGATCTTTATTATGTATATGCCAGGGTAGAGAAAGCTGTAAAACCTCTCTGCCCTACATTACATCCATTTCAAGATTTAGATCAGAGGCTGGAGGAAGACCCAGAATGCTCAGATATATGGATGATGTAATGTTGACATAAATAATAAATTCACTGGCTAGAAGAATGAACAGGCCAGACAAATAAGCATTTTAAAAGAGGGGGGGAAAATACTGACGCCTAATAGGGACTGAAGTAATTGTTGGCATTTGGTTCTCATCTCCTCAAAAAAACTACACATGCACAAGACAGAGGATATAAATTTACGTGAAAATACTTGTGTATAGAAATTGACCACAAGATCTTTCTATGGAGCCATTGCCACCCATTACCACAATGTGTGTGCTGTGCTAAGTCGCTTCAGTCGTGTCTGACTCTTTGTGACCCTATGGACTGCAGCCCACCAGGCTCCTCTGTCCATGGGATTCTCCAGGCAAGAGTACTGGAGTGGGGTTCCATTTCCTTTTCCAAGGCATCTTCTCAACCCAGGGATCAAACCCATGTCTCTTACGTCTCCTGCATTAGCAGGCAGGTTCTTTACCACTAGAGCTACCCAAAACTCCCTAATCATCTTAGAATTGTTGCTCTTCTGTACTATGCCTTGAGGACAATTTGTCCTGCCGTATCTACTGACTCTTACTTCTATCTTTTAAATTAGGATAGGTGAGATTTTAAGTATATAAGGAGCTGTCTTAACTGCTTTCTCCCCTCCCAAAATATCCTTGAGGCTGGAGGAGCAAAAACTGGGAAAAGTAAGTACCAGATAGAGTTAGAGAAACCTCTGTGTGAATTCATATATGCACATATATATGTACCTTGATTCAGGATCTCTCATATGCCAGCTGTGTGCTTTGGTCAAGTTATAAAACTTACCGAACCTCAGTTTTTCTCCTCTGTAAATGGAGGTGATAATACCTACCCCACAGGATTTTCAAGAGTAGCATATTGATGTATTTCAAGTTTTCAGTAACCACTTTACATTCCCTTCATTCACTCTCTTTCACAGAAGGCAGCTGCTGAGATTATAAATCAATTTACTGTTAATTCCACTTATTTCACTAATTTAGTATTCTATTTATTTAAGGTCGTTATTTTTGAAAGAAGAGATGTGCGTTCTTTTTATTAAGGGAGAAAATACCTTAAGGTTAGCTTACTTTGAAATCTTGAGTCTCAATCAATGTAAATGCTATATTGAGACTATAAATAATAAGAGTAAGGAAAACTTGGCTAAGATAGTGAAAAGTAAGGACTCCAGATATAGTGTGGTTGTAGAACAAGACAGAGTGGAAAAATGAAAATGCAGGATGGAGGTGGACACCAGGGCTATCTTCAAATACTTGCACAAATGGCATGCAGAAGAGCAAGTCTATTGCTGCTAAGGGCAGAAGTAAGATCCAAGAGTGGGAGTTACCAAGAAACTGCTTTGGGCTTACAATAAGTAGGACTTATTTACTGTAGTGAGAATTTGGAGCTGATGAAACAGCAATTATAGAAAAAAAAAATAAGTTAAATACATACTGTAGCAACATCCCTGCATTGAAGGAAGCTAAATGAGCTGGAGTGGATGGTATTGAGTATAGTCACTCAGTCATGTCTGATCCTTTGTAACCCTTTGGTCTATAGCCCGATAGGCTCTTTTGTCTATGGAATTCTCCAGGCAAGAATACTGGAGTGGGTTGCCATGAAGTGATGGTATTAATTGCATGTATACAATATGTTAGGGGTTTCCCTAGTGGCTCAGTGGTAAAGAATCCACCAACTAATGCAGGAGATGTGAGTTCAATCCAGTTGAAGAAAACCCCCTAGAGAAGGAGATGGCAATGCACTCCATCCACTCCATTTTCCATCCTGGGAAATCCCACGGACAGAAGAGTCTGGTGGGCTATAGTCCATGGGGTTCCAAAAAGAGTTGGACATCACTTAGCTACTAACATCAACAATAAATGAATATACAGATATGAAAACAATTCATTGCCAATTATAACTGTG
>SJYW01007940.1:94271-118132 GCA_006410735.1 Raphicerus campestris
ACTTTAATAAAACTCTGCTACACAAAAACTCTTAAGTGATCAAGCCTGGTCCCTCGTCCCAAAGCTAAATCTTCTTTGGAGATTAAGAATTTGACACTGTTCACTGCAAGCTATCAAAACCATGGAGTTTTTAGAGTTTACACAAAGGATACCAATACAGAAATTCTAAAGATATTCAAAGATTTGTATTGGTGGCTGGAGTTCGTTTTTAGAAAGTGATGGTAATGCTGGCAGGACAGAGTGAAGGGAAAGGCTGAGGAGAAAAACAAGTTTGTCCAAAACTGAGGAACACAGAAGACTTAGACAAGTATTTAGAGAGAGTAGTGCTTCATAGTATGGACTTCATATCAGAAATCAGTCTTGTAATCAGGGTCTGATAAGAGATCTATGATATCAAAGGATTTGTTTACATTCTATGAAATTTAGTTAACAGCACTAATATAAAATTAATATTACCTTTCTCATAAGAGTCTTGTTAGATATGATAATATATATGATGCATATGATAATATATGATATTAGGTTAGTTTACTTGCTACACTCTTTGGTTGGTGGGGGTTTGTGGGTGTGTGTGTGTGTGTGTGTGTGTGTGTGTGTGTGTTTTGCTTTTGAGACAGGGTAGAAGGGAACATTGATGTTTGTCCTTCTAGAGAGATTTCCTCCAGTGAGCATGCTTTCATGGAAGTCTTTCATCTTTTCCATTTTGATCTTTATTATGTATATGCCAGGGTAGAGAAAGCTGTAAAACCTCTCTGCCCTACATTACATCCATTTCAAGATTTAGATCAGAGGCTGGAGGAAGACCCAGAATGCTCAGATATATGGATGATGTAATGTTGACATAAATAATAAATTCACTGGCTAGAAGAATGAACAGGCCAGACAAATAAGCATTTTAAAAGAGGGGGGGAAAATACTGACGCCTAATAGGGACTGAAGTAATTGTTGGCATTTGGTTCTCATCTCCTCAAAAAAACTACACATGCACAAGACAGAGGATATAAATTTACGTGAAAATACTTGTGTATAGAAATTGACCACAAGATCTTTCTATGGAGCCATTGCCACCCATTACCACAATGTGTGTGCTGTGCTAAGTCGCTTCAGTCGTGTCTGACTCTTTGTGACCCTATGGACTGCAGCCCACCAGGCTCCTCTGTCCATGGGATTCTCCAGGCAAGAGTACTGGAGTGGGGTTCCATTTCCTTTTCCAAGGCATCTTCCCAACCCAGGGATCAAACCCATGTCTCTTACGTCTCCTGCATTAGCAGGCAGGTTCTTTACCACTAGAGCTACCCAAAACTCCCTAATCATCTTAGAATTGTTGCTCTTCTGTACTATGCCTTGAGGACAATTTGTCCTGCCGTATCTACTGACTCTTACTTCTATCTTTTAAATTAGGATAGGTGAGATTTTAAGTATATAAGGAGCTGTCTTAGCTGCTTTCTCCCCTCCCAAAATATCCTTGAGGCTGGAGGAGCAAAAACTGGGAAAAGTAAGTACCAGATAGAGTTAGAGAAACCTCTGTGTGAATTCATATATGCACATATATATGTACCTTGATTCAGGATCTCTCATATGCCAGCTGTGTGCTTTGGTCAAGTTATAAAACTTACCGAACCTCAGTTTTTCTCCTCTGTAAATGGAGGTGATAATACCTACCCCACAGGATTTTCAAGAGTAGCATATTGATGTATTTCAAGTTTTCAGTAACCACTTTACATTCCCTTCATTCACTCTCTTTCACAGAAGGCAGCTGCTGAGATTATAAATCAATTTACTGTTAATTCCACTTATTTCACTAATTTAGTATTCTATTTATTTAAGGTCGTTATTTTTGAAAGAAGAGATGTGCGTTCTTTTTATTAAGGGAGAAAATACCTTAAGGTTAGCTTACTTTGAAATCTTGAGTCTCAATCAATGTAAATGCTATATTGAGACTATAAATAATAAGTGTAAGGAAAAACTTGGCTAAGATAGTGAAAAGTAAGGACTCCAGATATAGTGTGGTTGTAGAACAAGACAGAGTGGAAAAATGAAAATGCAGGATGGAGGTGGACACCAGGGCTATCTTCAAATACTTGCACAAATGGCATGCAGAAGAGCAAGTCTATTGCTGCTAAGGGCAGAAGTAAGATCCAAGAGTGGGAGTTACCAAGAAATTGCTTTGGGCTTACAATAAGTAGGACTTATTTACTGTAGTGAGAATTTGGAGCTGATGAAACAGCAATTATAGAAAAAAAAAATAAGTTAAATACATACTGTAGCAACATCCCTGCATTGAAGGAAGCTAAATGAGCTGGAGTGGATGGTATTGAGTATAGTCACTCAGTCATGTCTGACCCTTTGTGACCCTTTGGTCTATAGCCCGATAGGCTCTTTTGTCCATGGAATTCTCCAGGCAAGAATACTGGAGTGGGTTGCCATGAAGTGATGGTATTAATTGCATGTATACAATATGTTAGGGGTTTCCCTAGTGGCTCAGTGGTAAAGAATCCACCAACTAATGCAGGAGATGTGAGTTCAATCCAGTTGAAGAAAACCCCCTAGAGAGGAGATGGCAATGCACTCCATCCACTCCATTTTCCATCCTGGGAAATCCCACGGACAGAAGAGCCTGGTGGGCTATAGTCCATGGGGTTCCAAAAAGAGTTGGACATCACTTAGCTACTAACATCAACAATAAATGAATATACAGATATGAAAACAATTCATTGCCAATTATAACTGTGTGAATCTTATTCTATGATGGATGACATAGAGCCTATTTGGACTTGTAAGAAGAGTAGCTGAAGGCAATGATGGAATCTCTTTGGGTAACTTGAAATATATACTTTGATTGGCTACTGCCTCCAGTACTGTCATCTGTGAAATAACAGGATGTTAGCCCTCTCTCAAAGTGTCTCGAAGTCATATTCAACAGTAAGGACAGCATGCCTCCTTTGCATTCAAACTTATCAAACTACCACCACGTGTCTGTCCTGTTCTNTGAATCTTATTCTATGATGGATGACATAGAGCCTATTTGGACTTGTAAGAAGAGTAGCTGAAGGCAATGACGGAATCTCTTTGGGTAACTTGAAATATATACTTTGATTGGCTACTGCCTCCAATACTGTCATCTGTGAAATAACAGGATGTTAGCCCTCTCTCAAAGTGTCTCCAAGTCATATTCAACAGTAAGGACAGCATGCCTCCTTTGCATTCAAACTTATCAAACTACCACCACGTGTCTGTCCTGTTCTTATTCTCCTAGTTTGGCTCCCCTGTCAGCTACTGACCAAATCTGAGGGGTCTCACAGCACCCATTGCCCATCATGGGAATGCCTTGCCCAGCCATGAAGGTTACTTCTGGAGGTTCCTGATGCTGGGCTCCTGGCTCTGGGATCAGCACAGAAACACCACCAACTTCCACATCCCTGGGTCACCGTTTGTCTTTTGGGTCCTGAAGCAGCTCCACTCATGCCCAGAATCTCCAAAGTCCCAACCTTATGATATTGATCTTTGCCCCCGTCACGCTATCCCTTATGCTGCCAGTTCAAAAGTAAGCTACAGGACCAATTTGGAATAGGCTCCACATTCCATCCATCCTTCTACTCCATCTTTTACATCTTCCTTTTTAGTCCCCTGCTCCTGCACTACCCAAACAAGACCATTTCTAATTCATACAATCAAACAGATTTAATTGGGTATAGGTTTGTGTTGGCAATGGAAGGAGACAGCATGACAGTCACGTCTAGAAGGAGGGAAATCGTTGTTTATCTTAGTACCAGCTAGCCCGGATGCTGTCTTCCATATTCTTCTCATAGGGAAAGCAGATTTTAAACTCTTTTAAGATAACTTCAAATACACTAACATTATGAGAGTTTTCTTTCATGCACTATAGAAATAGGCCATTAAATTTGCATGTCTAAGGGAACTTTTCAGTAATTGCTTTCCTTAAACAAAATTAGTATGGTCAGCCCATGAAGCTGTAAGAAAAAGGAGGACAAAGTAAACGATCTAACTTTGTTTCAGTGTCTGTAGCCCAGAGGAAGAAAGATGTCTTTTTTAACAACTATACCTATATTTTAATCTGACTGTAAATGTGGAAAAGCAAATTGCATTAGCTCTTTTTTGAAACTGTTATCTGCTTGGTCTGCAGGTGTGGGAGTACTCAGGTCTAAAATTGAGACTGATTTAAGAGTCTCCTTTGTGGGAAGAACTGGAGATAATATGGCTAATATTCCTGTAACAAAGAAATATTATACCCTAGAAGTAAGAATTACTTATTTTAAATACCAGCTCTGTGTCTAATTAGCATTGTAATTTTGGAAAACTTATTTTACCTTTCTGAGCTTCAATTTGGTATTCTATAAATCTGGTGTATTAGATGTCTAATGTTCCCTCCAATTTTAAAAAAGAAAGTCTATTATTCTAAGCCACAAAGGATTTGGGGGAACCTATATACAATACACAGAAACATTTTTATTTCTGTGTTTCTTTTGTAGAGAAGGATGCTTCTTTTTCTCTCTCAGCCTTCTACTCCCATGAAGTTAATTAAACTGAATAAACCATTTATTATGTAGGCCAAATGTTTTCAGTGTCTAGAGTATTGCTTTGACAACTGCATGATAAAATAAATTCTGTTGCCATAATTTTTAAAAGTAGAGCCTTTTCTTCCTACCTGGCTCATAAAAGTAGGCTTGCAGTCACTATTTCAAAAACAAGATTTCTAAGAAACTGAGAGAGATTCGTTTTAATGAACATAAACTTTACTTAAATAGTCCACTGATAAGCTGTATGCGCTTGTGTAAGGACTTCAGCTACTACTACGCTCCACTCTTTCCATCCACGAATTATGACTATTTCCTATCTTACCACCTTGCTTTTGAGGATCTGTTGAAATATGTATTTAGCTAGTTTTTAAATAGTATTCACTTGTAAACATTATTAAACAGGATTTGAAATAGTGTTACTTATAAAGCATTTAGTATCCCACCCAAATTTTTAAAGAGTGTTCTTCTGGGGGCATTATTTGAAATGTTTTATAGACATCAACTCATTCTTTTTCCAAAGCAACCAGGTGATTTGGGTTGCTTAGAATCCACATTTTAAAGCTGAGATAAATGAGACCCAGAGAGGTTAAGCAACTTATTAAGACTTCCACAGCTTGTAAATGTCTGAATTGGGATTTTAACACAGTCTCTTTAGACTTGGAATCTATTTCTATAATCCTTATCCTATACTCTTTTTCACTATGAAAATTCCAGCACATTATACAAATGTTGGCCACTATTATCATTACAACTGCTACTACAATTTTTGCTGCTATTGTTGTTAATTTTGCCTTATTCATTCTTCTCAAACTCAGAAGAGTTGTTCACTATACCTTCACTATATAGTGAAGGTTTATAATGGTGTATCGAGGGTCTACTCCAAGCCTCAGCATAAGCCATAAGCAAATTTATTAGAAAATTTGAGGGAGAAAAATTAAATAATTAAACTGGAAAATTATTTAAAACACTGCTTTTATATTAAAATAATCACAAGTATTTTCAATAATCGTGCAAAATTCACAAAAGTTTCACAACAAAACATGAAATTTCAAGTAACTTTCAAGTATGAAGCAGAGTTATATCCTCATTGGGAGCACATGTTAGTGAATGAGGATAAGACGTCCATGGATTATACATGGTTGGCATCTCATGAAGGACTCAGATAATGCCATCTGATAATAATGATGCATTACTGAATTATATCTGGGGCTCCTTATATGTCATAATTCTCATACATTTTTCTATTCTATGTTAGCTAATTTCCTTCTAGATTTTGTATTGCTATAGAGGATCTCTGAAAATTGCACCAGGGTCACCGGAACCGACACTCAGGTCACAGCTAATGCATCACAGTTGTGTCCTCTCAGGAAACCCCCCAAATGGTTGTCTGCAACCACCTCACCCTGGGTTTTGCCCACTCTAGCCATGCTCAATGACTGGCTTATGTGGGAGTACAGAAGTTAAGTCTCTGAACCTCAATTTGGGAAAATGCTAAAGGATCATCCAAGTCCACAGCTCCCAATAGGGGCTGAGGACTCAGCTGCAGCTCCACAGTAGATAGGTTCTCCATCTGCCCTGTTCTGTCTTCCACAGTTCCTTAAAAACTTATCTCCTGGTCATACTCCCTCCAAACTTTCAGTATCACTCCATGTCTCATCCAAGGGACTCAATCTAAGACACTGCTTTTTGGATTGTTTACCTCTTGTGGTATGGATTTAACAGATTGGATAATCATGGGTGAAAAAATGTCCAAAGTATTTAATATATGTTTTATATATAATATAGGTGTTCAGTTGTATTAGACTCTTAGCTACTTGTATTAGACTATTAGCCTGCCAAGCTACTCTGTCCATGGAATTTTCCAGGCATGCATACTGGAATGCGGTGCTGTTTCCTACTCCAGGGGATATTCCTGACCAATGGATCAAACCTGTGTCTCTTCTGTCTCCTGCATTGGTAGGCAGATTCTTCACCACTAGCACTGCCTGGGAAGCCCAAAGCATTTAAGGGCAAAATTTAATGATAATGAAATCATCAAGCTTTCATGTAGTGTCAAGAAGGGTGATATGAAGCATTAGAGAAAACAAATATCAAAGTCATGGTCAAATGTCAAGATTAGGAACTAAGAGTAAATGAAGTAATCACATCTGGCCACCCAAGAGGAAGGCAAGGCTCATAACACTTAAGTCAAGAGGACTGTCTTCCTGGGACAGAGGTTTCTTTCAAGAAGTAGGGACAGACTTGTGGTGTTAAGGTTATGACTTGGACATTGACAGTCCTGAAGCTAACAGTCAATAATCAATATCACAAATGGATTCAACAACTGAATAATAATACTACAGTTCAAGGAAGCAAAAGAAGTATCTAGTTCATTACTGAACTACTCTTGACATTTTTCTTATTTTGCATCTTCTTACTGATTAATTGTTGCTGCATAGTTCCAGTTCTCACTCTCTGCTCTTACGAATTTCTTCACCCTTACCTAATTAAAAAACTAGAAATTTTCTGAAAATTCTTCTTATATAATGACAGAATCAGGTCATGAAGTGTGAAATTTGGTTCCTAGATTTACTAACTTTGGAACAATGAGCAGGTTATTTAATGGCTCTGAAGTCAATTAATCTTCATAAGCCCTATTTTTCTTATTTGTAAATGAGGATAAAAACAATAATACATCACAGACATATTGTCAATCATAAATGAATTATTTCAAATAAAAATCTATCTGTTATAATATGTGGCAAAATGTTTGTATCACAAAAAAGAAACTTTTGTAAATGTCCAAGATAAACATTTTAATTCATACCTCAAGAAAATCAACGCCAAATTTCCCTCTGAGAAAGAGCAAAAATGGTTAAATAAAATATAAAAATTATCTTCACCAAAGATATTATATATGTTGTTGCTGTTAGTCACTCAGTTGTGTCTAACTCTTCACAGACTGTAGCCCACCAAGCTCCTCCGTCCATGGGGTCGTCCAGACAAGAATATTGCAGTGGGTTGCCATTTCCTTCTCCAAAATATCTTTCCAACCCAGGGATCAGACCTGGGTCTCCCACATTGCAGGCAGACTATTTACCATCTGAGCCACCAAAGGAAGGTATTATATGTAGTAATAAGGAACTACCATGTCAAAGTGTCAGGAATCACAGAGAGAGAAATGAGTAGGAAAGTTGCATTTGCCCTGAGGACATTTGCAAANATCGTCCAGACAAGAATATTGCAGTGGGCTGCCATTTCCTTCTCCAAAATATCTTCCCAACCCAGGGATCAGACCTGAGTCTCCCACATTGCAGGCAGACTATTTACCATCTGAGCCACCAAAGGAAGGTATTATATATAGTAATAAGGAACTACCATGTCAAAGTGTCAGGAATCATAGAGAGAGAAATGAGTAGGAAAGTTGCATTTGCCCTGAGGACATTTGCAAATACTATCATGTCTGAATTTTCATTTTGGTGGTCAACTGAGGCAAAGGGACAGAAATCAAAGGATCTGCAGTGGGACGTCCCTGGTGGTCCAGTGGCTAAGACTCCATGCTCCTAATTCAGAAGATGCAATTTGATCCCTGGTCAGGGAACTAGATCTCACATGCCACAACTCAGAATTAGCATGCCACAACTAAAGATCCACATTCTGTAACGAAGATCGAAGATTTAGCGTGCGAAACAAGACCCAGCACAGCCTATATGTATATATAAAGGTTCTGCACTGGTGGANAGGACAGAAATCAAAGGATCTGCAGTGGGACTTCCCTGGTGGTCCAGTGGCTAAGACTCCATGCTCCCAATTCAGAAGCTGCAATTTGATCCCTGGTCAGGGAACTAGATCTCATATGCCACAACTCAGAATTAGCATGCCACAACTAAAGATCCACATTCTGTAACGAAGATCGAAGATTTAGTGTGCAAAACAAGTAAGACCCAGCACAGCCTATATGTATATATAAAGGTTCTGCACTGGTGGAGAGAGTCTAGTAGAACAACATCTTCAAATAATCTGAAATGCAAAAATGCTACATCCTCAGATTAAAAGTGAACCTGAAGTTGATCAGCCTTCATACTGCTCTGTAGTCTACAGTTCACACTGTAGGAGTAGTCTAACATACCTTGGGCTTTGGTTTGGTTTAACATAGCTTTGGAAAGGTGAAACCCTCAGACATTTGGGAGTAGCTAAGAGTCACAGGAGATGCAGGTTCAATCCCTGGGTCAGGAAGAGCTCCTGGAGAAGGGAATGGCAACCCACTCTAGTATTCTTGCTTGGCAAATCCCATGGACAGTGGAGCCTGGTGGGTACAGTTCATAGAGTTGCAAAGAGTCATAACCGACTGAAGCAAGTTAGGATGCACGCATGCACCTCAACCTCTAGAGAAATGTATATTCATGCCGGTCTTCAATTACATGGGACACACCCTTTCCAAAGAAGCACAATTGGAAAACAGAGAGATAGAGGAAGCAACTGACCAAGGAACAGAACAGCAGCATCTTCTGATATTGAAATCATTTGACAAAGACTGAAAACAGCAGGATTTATTGACAAAATTCTCTCCTTGACCAAATTGTAGGCAGGATCCTCTAGGTCTCAACCTTATCCCCAGTTTTAGCAATAATTCTCCCACTTTGTGTATCTGATCAAGTTCCTCATTCTCCATTTAATGCATAAGACCTACCTTTAGCAAGAATCCTGTTGGGTCACTTTAGCAAGAATTCCTCCCCCCTCACCCTTTAGGTCTCTTCTTGGGCATTTTCCACCCACGGGCCCCCTCACTCTGCCCCTTGGCTATAAATCCCCAACTATCTACGTGAGTTCAGTGTTGAGACTGTTCTCTCTCCCCTGTCACAGTACACCTGTCACTATAGTCTTGAATAAAGTCTTCCGTTCATTTTAACAAGTGTCAGAATATTAATATTTTATTTCCCTTTAACATAAAGAACTAACCAAAAAGCTTTAAAAAAAATCTGCAGAATCTAAGAAAATATGAAAAGTGTTCCAGTGTAAAACTCAGTCATCATAAGTCATCTGGTATATACTCTCTGTTTACCTATGTATGTGTGGTTCAAGAAACCAAATAAAAATTAATACAAAACTGAATTTCAGCATAATTACATTACTTTAACCAAGTCAGCTGCAAGAGCTGCTATTACTTCATTTAAAATCCCTATTAACCATTAACAACAGTAGTCAGAGAAGGAGAGAGGGAGCGAGAGCAACAGCACATAGCATTTGTGTGCCGTGGCTTGCTTCAATAAAAGGATTTCTCAAAGGATACTTTTACTCACAATATACATAGGTAGACTTTCTCTTTGTGATCATTGCCTTTATTTTCTTTTATTCAAGTAAAGGTTACTTTACTAAAATAAACTCTTACTCATCAACATATTTGAAGGACAACAGAGGGCACAAGGAAAGCAGTGCCTATTGAGAAAACATGAATGAGAAAAACAGCCTAGACATGCTTTAATAGTTTGCCTTTTTGTGTAGGTAACAATACAGTGTACTCACAAAACTTTTGTCTTTTCCATATCCATTACAAGATTTATAGCAATTTAGTTGGGATCGCATAATAATAATAAGTACCATTTATAAGGTGCTTTTATGTGACTGGCACAATAATGGGCTTTTTGAAAAACATGATCCCATTCAACTACTATAAGGTAAATGTCATTAAATCAATTAAAAGATGAGGAAGCTTAGACTCAAGGTCACAAGTCAGTAAAACAACTGAGATTACAATTCAGGCCTGTCTGCTTGAATAGATATTCTTCCAGAGAAGATGCACAGATGGCCAATAGGCACATGAAAAAAACGCTCAGCATAGCTAATCGCCAGAGAAATGCAAATCAAAATCAAAGTGAGATAACATCTTACGCCTATAAACATGGTTATCATTAAAATGTCAACAAATAATAGATGTTGGTAAGGATTTGGAGAAAAGGGAACCCTCTAAACATCGTTTTGGGAATATAAATTGGTGCAGCCACTGTGGAAAACAGAATGGAGTTTCCTCAAAAAACATACAAATAGAATTACNTCAAGGAGAAATTTCCTCAGAAGAAAACAACCTTGCTGACACCTCGCGCTTAGACTTCTCTGCTCTTTAAACCAATCTGTGGTATTTTGTTATGGAAACTCTAGCAAATTAACACAGATTCTCTGCACAAAACAAAAACAGACAAGCAAAAAACCCAAACGAAACAACAGATCACTGACAGAATTAGAAATTGAAAGAAAAGTTCAATTCACACACCCACACACACAACACACGCCCTCCTTAAGATTAAATAAGTCCTTAGAATCCATTTCTCTGATTTTAAAATATTGAGATAATTGGTTTACCTCTAAACCTTTGTCAGAAAAGTTATCAATTATACTCTTGATCACATTTGTAAATTCTTCTATTACACTCGAATATAGTCTTTTGGTATCTGCAAACTGAATACCATTTAAATGGTCCAAGTGTTCCCCTCTTATCTTCTCTTGTGAGTTTCAATTCCGCTTGACACCCTTTCGTTACATCTCCTTGTTAATAGTAGACTGTGTGTGCTGTTTCTGTCACGTTGACAAAAGTACCTTTTCCCTAAACAGTTTCACCTCTTGTTCAGTTTATGTTCTTGTCTGCTGTTAACAAACATTCTCTCTCTCTTTCTCTCTCTCTCTCTATATATACATATATATGTATGTATGTAGTTTTCTTAAGCTTTTTTCATATGTCTCTATATAGTCAGGGTTTTAGTCTACCCTGGCCATTTTGCTGCAGATCTGCCCACTCCATTTGGGGCATTTCATTTACATTATCCATTTAGTGATCTTAATGATCTATGTAAATTCTCCCTCTTTTTTTTTTAACTTAGTCTTTTAAATGCTGACCTCAGAGAGCTCTGTATGTAAATTGTTCTCTTTTTCTCTTCCACAGAATTACCAAAAGTTTTTCAGAATTCCATTCTAGAAGACCCTATTACTCTTTGCATCATATTTTATTTAAAATTGCTTACATGATAGAAAATGAACATGGGTTCCCTCTTAAGTTGTCTTTCAGTCATACAGAGATTTAGAGAACAAAAAGATCAATTTCCCTTGTGATCATATCAATTTTAATTCCATTCCCAGAGGTAGTTATTCATATTTTGATGTTTCAATCTCCTTTTCCAGACATTTGCTGGAGGAGATAATGGAAAGAACATGATGGCTGATTGACCTTGTGAGCTGGACCCAGGCAATGGGAGACTCCTCACTCCCTCTGCTGTCCTTGGGATGCACATTCTCACCACTGTTTTTCCACAGAGGGAACCATTTTCAAGGGTGTAGACTGGAGAAGCCATGTGCCCTTGACACCTTCTGGATAGTGTATGTGACAGAACCCAGATAAGGCGTCTATATAAATTTTCAAGATCCTGGTGGGGATTGTAGAGATCTACTCACTCATCTTGTGCTACCAAAGACAAAGCTCCTAATTAAGGAGGCTTGTCTTGTTTATTAAACCCGGGGACTACCACTCTGGAGTGACTGTCTCTTCCTTCAGTCTCTCCAGTCCCTTCATGTATGGGCCTCAGTTTCAGATTTCACCTGGTTTTGAACAAACAGAATTTAAATGTCTAAACCCAAGAACTTTCTAAGGCTTTGCAGTCTCTTCTTCGATCATCAGTTTATAAGCTAAAGCATCATCATAATCAAAGATATTAGAGTGCATGCATGATGTCATTGTGCTGTAGTGCATGGTGATTGGCTGTGGTTCTATAAATAGCCAGTTGGTGTTGCCATGGAATCCTTGTGATACAGCCCAAAGGTGTAGGCCTTAAGGCCAGGTTGCATTAATGTCCAAGGCAATGGCACCCCACTCCAGTGCTCTTGCCTGGAAAATCCCATGGACGGAGGAGCCTGGTAGGCTGCAGTCCATGGGGTCGCTAAGAGTCAGACACGACTGAGCAACTTCACTTTGACTTTTCACTTGCATGCATTGGAGAAGGAAATGGCAACCCACTCCAGTATTCTTGCCTAGAGAATCCCAGGGATAGGGGAGCCTGGTGGGCTGCCATCTATGGGGTTGCACAGAGTCGGACATGACTGAAGCGACTTAGCAGCAGCATTGCTGCTGGAATGGCTTAAGCTCTCTAAGATGATCTGTAATCTATATATTTTGACATTTAAAGCTCTTTATAAACAGCTCAAATCTTTTTTGAATACATATTCAAATCTTACTATCAAACTGCAGTGTGGATTTGAAATATCTGTGTTGAAAACAGCCTTATACCAAAACATGGCAAACCTTGATTATGAATAAATGATATATCTGTGGGTATCTTTTTTTGGCCTTTCTAAAATCTAACATATCCATTACGGAATTGTCTTTATGTCAATACATCTTGTTCCCTCTCACACTATTTAAAATAGCTATTTAATAGCTATTGGTATTACATAGCTTGTGTATCAGTTGTGGTCCTAATAAGAAACATGCATGGACAGGACTAAAGGAATCAGTGAGGGATGGGAGTGAATGAGCTTTGGTCCTAGAACCCAGTGAGAGCTGTGGGCCTGGGGCACTTGCCCACATTTATCCAGTGGAAGGTCTGGCCGTAGGTAGAGGGTTGTAGTCACTACAAAGTACAATATAGCAGGAAAAATATCAGAAATACTCTCTCGCTCTCCTATTTTGTTGGTGCCTCTTTGGGTTGATCCAAACCAATGGAAACCAGAGCATAAGGGAAGCCAGAGTCAGCTCCCCAGGGATCAGAGAAGGACAGAGCATGGATATAGAGGGGCAATCACAAAATAAAGACCATTTTATGTATATGACTAATTCTAAAAATATTCACTGAGGACCTGCTATGTATGTACAGGGATTCCCTGGTGGCACAGACAGTAAAGAATCCACCTGCAATGTGAGAGGCCTGGGTTCAGTCCCTGAGTTGGAAAGATCTCATGGAAGAGGGCATGGCAACCCACTCCAATATTTTTGCCTGGAAAATGCCCATGGTCAGAGGAGCCTGGTGGGCTGCAGTCATGGGGTCGCAAAGACTCGGACACGACTGAGTGAATAAACACAAATAAGTACATACAAAATGTATGTACCAGGTACTGTTCCAGACATTGTTCTAAGTACTTTTCATATACTGCTTCAGTAAATAAATTGATAGCATAAACTTAATGACAAAAATTATAGGTGACTCATTTTTTCCTTTCTATTTTCTCTTACAACAATTCCAAACAAAATACATTTTCTTGAACACACACATAAGTGATCTTATGGAAAAGACACCTAGATATGAAACTGCTGAGTCAAAGGAAGGAATTTTTTTAACTTAAAGTGAAAGTGAAAGTTGCTGAGTCGTGTCCAACTCTTTCCGACGCCATGGACTATACAGTCCATGGCATTCTCCAGGCCAGAATACTGGAGTGGGTAAGATTCAGTCAAACAGTTCTCCAGAAAATTGCATCAATTCACACACACCAATGAGAATGCAAGTCACTCCAGATCCCTTGCAAAATCTCACTGTTCTAGCATTTTCACCCAATCATCCACGCAGGAAATGGGATATTACTGTGGTTTTGAAATGTTTTCCTCTGAATACATATGTGATTCAGCATATCCTTTTATATCTATTACCAATTATTAGTAATTTCTATTGATATTTTGTATTATATTATTTGTGCCATTTTCTATCAGATTGCTCACCTATTTTTAAAAAGTGGACATTTTTAAAGTACACTAAATTTAGTAAACTTTTGTAGTTTTATTTGTTTTACAAATATTTTTTTCTAATCTGGTGCTTGTCTTTCACTTTAAAAACCTGGCAATTTACAGGACATGTTGCTATCCAGTGAGTTGTATTTATCAATCTTCCTTTTGGAACTTTGGGTTTGTAGCATATTAGATCTTTTGCTAACCCAGAGGGCGAAAATACTTTCTTTTTTTTCCTCCAACAATCCCTTAAACTTCTAAATATAAATATTTAATTTATATGGTATTTCTTTTTTATATGATAAGTAGTAGAATTATAACATTAGATTTCCCATTGTTTAGTTGCTAAGTTGTATCTGACTCTTTGTAACCCCACGGACTTTAGCCCATCAGGCTCCTCTGTCCATGAGATTTCTCAGGCAAGAATATTGGAGTGGGTTGCCATTTCCTTCTCCAGGAGTTTTTCCCACACCCAACTGTAACACACTATTTATTGAATAGCAAGCTTTTCCTCCCAAGTATTTGAAATACCACTTCTGTTATAAACTAAAAATAATCTCTCAATTACCAATTACATTTGCAGTCCTGGGATAAATATATTTGGTTACATTAGTCTTCCAACAAGTAGGAACTTAATTTGCTGATTTAAAATTTTATTTATGTCCTTATGTGATATTTACTAAGTTTTTATGACAGTCTTGTATTTTAGATTGATGTTATAGTAGCCTTTTGATGAATAAGAAAGCTTTAATCTTTTTCTTTACTATTAAACAACTTAAATAACAGGAGTTATTAGACAACTTTTAAGTTTTTTATAGGATAATTTGATTGAACCCAGAAGCTTAATAGATGTCATTTAAAGTACTTATGCTTTACATACTTTCATTAAAATTTTTTTTGTTTTTTATTTATTGTTATTTTATTTGTTTTCAGTCATCTTTTGGTTACTCATATTTTCCTAAAAAATTATTACTTCATCAAGATTTTCATGTATATTGCTATATATAGGCACATAGTATAGTCTTCTTTTTTTTCACTTCTTCAGTATCTATAATTATATCTTGTTTCTTTTTCATAATGTGGATTATTAGAGAATTCTTTTTTCCCTGTTAATTAGACTGGCTAGAGTTTTTAATACTCTATTTATTAATATATATATTATAAATATATCTTTCAGTTTTTTAAATCACATGTACTTTAAAATATTTCTGCTTTATAATCCCAAATTTATGTTTATTCTTTCTCTCTCTATAACTACCTGCAATTGTTTTCTAACATCTCAGACTAAAGGTTTAGTCTATTTATTATTTCATTTTCTATTAAATGCATTTAAGGCTGTAACTATTTCTCTGAGAACCGATTGGGTGGGAGAAAGTACAAGAGAATAAATTGTTACCCAAAACTTTCTATCATCACTTATATCAAAAGATGTGAAAATGGGCATTTAGATTGAAACTCATGAGAATTAGAAATTACATCTCAAGGTGAGGTGGCAAATGCCTCTGACAATGCAGAACTGTCAAAAGGAATAAATCTAGGGTACAGAGTCAAGAGCTGAATTTGGAGGGAATTATTGAAGAGTGTGTCACTAGCTTAAACTCTGCTCTGAGTCACAATCACTTTCTCTCCCACAAGAAAAAAGGAGGAATGTACTATCCCTGATTCGTGTTCACATCCCTAGAAAGGGGGCTACAGGGGAACACTCNGAATTATTGAAGAGTGTGTCACTAGCTTAAACTCTGCTCTGAGTCACAATCACTTTCTCTCCCACAAGAAAAAAGGAGGAATGTACTATCCCTGATTCGTGTTCACATCCCTAGAAAGGGGGCTACAGGGGAACACTCTTCGTCTGTGTACTTTGTAGTTAGATGTATATAGTAGTATACAGGAATTTGAGTCAAGATCAAGAGGATTAAATAAAGCACAACATCCTGGCTGTGGATACCTCCATGGGAGCACAGTAGTGGCCTGAAATTTGAAAGGAAACTGCTCTTCCACAATCTTGGGAAAGGACTTACAATGTCCATGGTTCAGACAGTTCTAGAAAGCAGCCTCTCTCCCAATTTCCTGTCCACCATGCCATAATTATACTCATCAACTATCCAAAATGGGAGAAAGAATAGAAGAAATAGAGGAAGAAAGTGAGAGGAAGCCAACTAAACTCCTTTCCTTAGATTTTTGCCTGCAGTGGGACCTCCAGGTGATGTCTTAAGCCAAGATCAGAGTTTTTTGTATATATGATACAATGTATAAAATAAATGACAAATGAGGACCTACTCTATAACTCCGGGAACTCAGCTCAGTGCTCTGTGCTGACCTAAATGGGAAGGAAATCCCCAAAGAAGGGACAGATGTATTTGTACAGCTGATTCTGTTTGCTNGCCTCTGTTTGAGTTTCCTGAGCCATACAGCAAATTCCCATTGCCTACCTATTTTACATACGGTGATGTAAGTTTCCATGTCACTCTTTCCATACATCTCACCCTCTTCTCCCCTCTCCCCTTGTTCATAAGTCTATTCCCTATGTCTGTTTCTCCACTGTAAATAAATTCTTCATACCAGTTTTTTAGATTCTGTATATGTGCCTTAGAATACGATATTTATCTTTCTCTTTCTGACTCACTTTACTCTGTAAATAGGTTCTAGGTTCATCCATCTTATTACTGCTACTGCTGCTAAGTTACNAGTTTTTTAGATTCTGTATATGTGCCTTAGAATACGATATTTATCTTTCTCTTTCTGACTCACTTTACTCTGTAAATAGGTTCTAGGTTCATCCATCTTATTACTGCTACTGCTGCTAAGTTACTTCAGTCGTGTCCGACTCTGTGCGACCCCATAGACGGCAGCCCACCAGGCTCCTCCTTCCCTGGGATTCTCCAGGCAAGAACACTGGAGTGGGTTGCCATTTCCTTCTCCAATGCGTGAAAGTGAAAAGTGAAAGTGAAGTCGCTCAGTCATGCCCAACTTTTAGCAACCCCGTGGACTGCAGCCCACCAGACTCCTCCATACATGGGATTTTCCAGGCAAGAGTACTGGAATGGGGTGTCATTTAAACTGACTCAAATGTGTTCCTTTTTATGGCTGAGTAATATTCCATTGTGTATATGTACTACAACTTCTTTATCCATTCATCTGTTGGTGGTCATCTAGGTTGCTTCCATGTTCTAGCTATTGTAAACAGTGTGTTCCAACATTGGGATACATGTGTCTTCTTCAATTTTGGTTTCGTCAGGGTATGCCTAGGAGTGGGGTTGCTGGGCCACATGGTGGTTTTATTCCTAGTTTTTTAAGGAATCTCCATACCGTCTTCCATAGTAGCTATATCAATTTACATTCCCACCAGCAGTGCAAGAGCATTCCCTTTACTCCACACTCTCTCCAGCATTTATTGTTTGTAGACTTTTTGATGAGGGCCATTCTGACTGGTGTGAGGTAATATCTCATTGTAGTTTTGATTTGCATTTCTCTAATTATGAGTGATGTAGAGCATATTTTCATGTGTTTGTTAGCCATCTATATGTCTTCTCTGGAGAAATGTCTGTTTAGGTTTTTTTCCCATCTTTCGATTGGGTTGTTTGTTCTTCTGGTATTGAGTTGTATGAGCTGTTTGTATGTTTCGGAAATTAATCCTTTGTCAGTTGTTTCATTTGCTTTTATTTACTCCCATTCTGAGGATTGTCTTTTCATCTTGCTTGTAGTTTCCTTTGCTGTGAAAAAGCTTTTAAGTTTAATCAGATCCCACTTGTTTACTTTTGTTTTTATTTTCATTACTCTAGGAGGTGGATCGTAGAGGATCTTGCTTTGATTTATGTAATTGAGTGTTCTGCCTATGTTTTTCCTCTAACATTTTTATAGTCTCTGGTCTTACATTTAGATCTTTTATCCATTTTAAGTTTATCTTTGTGTATGGTGTTAGGAAGTATTCTAATTTTATTCTTCTACATGTAGCTGTCCAGTTTTCTTAGCACCATTTATTGAAGAGGCTGTCTTTGCCCAATTGTATATTCTTGCCTTCTTTGTCAAAAAGAAGGTACCCATAAGTGCATGGGTTTATCTCTGGGCTTTCTGTCTTGTTCTATTGGCCTGTATTTTGTTTTTGTGCCAGTACCATACTGTCTTGATGACTGTAGCTTTGTAGTATAATCTGAAATCAGAAAGGCTGATTTCTCCAGCTCCATTCTACTTTCTCAAGACTGCTTTGACTATTCAGGGTCTTTTGTGTTTCCATATAAATTGTGAATTTTTAAAATTCTAGTTCTGTGAAAAATGTCTTTGGTAATTTGATAGGGATTGTATTAAATCTGTAGATTGCATTAGGTAGTATAATCATTTTTACAATATTGATTCTTCCTACCAAGGAACATGGAATATATCTCCATCTGTTTATGTTGCCTTTGATTTCTTTCATTAGTGTCTTATAATTTTCTGTGTATAGTTCTTTTGTCTCCTTAGGTAAGTTTATTCCTAGATATTTAATTCTTTTTGTTGCAATGGTGAATGGTATTGATTCTCTAATTTATCTTTCTGATATTTCACTGTTAGTATATAGAAATGCAAGTGATTTCTGTGTATTGATTTTGTATCTTGCAACTTTGCTAATTTCACTGATTAGCTCTAGTAATTTTCTGATACTGTCACTCTTTTTTTCTTGATGAATCTGGCTAAAGGTTTGTCAATTTTGTTTATCTTCTCAAAGAACCATCTTTTAGTTTTATTAATCTTGACTATTGTTCTTTCATTTCTTTTTCATTATTTCTGCTCAGATCTTTATGGTTTCTTTCCTTCCACTAATTTGGGCGGGGTCGGGGGGAGGTTGTCCTTTTTCCAGTTGTTTTCAGTGTAAAGTTAGATTGCTTATTCTATGTTTTCCTTGTTTCTCGAGGTAGGATTGTACTGCTACAAATTTTCCCCTTAGAACTGCTTTTGCTGCATCCCATAGGTTTTGAGTTGTCATGTTTTCATTGTCATTTGTTTCTAGAATTTTTTTTTCCCTTTTGATTTCTTCAGTAACCTAATTGTTATTTAGAAATGTGTTGTTTCATCTCCATGTATTTATGTTTCTTATACTTTTTTCCTTGTAATTGATATCTAGTCTCATAGCTTTGTGGTCAGAGAAGAGAAGATGTTTGACATGATTTCAGTTTTCTTAAATTTACTGATGTTTGGTTTGTGACCCAAGATGTGGTCTAACCTGGAGAATGTTCTATGTGTACTTGAGAAGAAGGTGTATTCTTCTGCATTTGGATGGAATGTCCTGAAGATATCAATGAGATCCATCTCATCTAATATATCATTTAAGACTCGTGTTTCCTTATTAGTTTTCTGTTTTGATGATCTGTCCATTGGTGTGAGTGGAGTGTTAAAGTCTCCTACTATTATTGTGTGACTGTCAATTTCTCCATTTATGTCTGTTAGTGTTTGTCTTATGTATTGAGGTGCTTCTATGTTGGGTGTATAGATATTTACAATCGTTATGTCTTCCTCTTGGATTGAGCCCTTGATCATTATGTAGTGTCCTTCCTTATCTCTTGTACTCTTCTTTATTTTAAGGTTTATTTTTGTCTGATAGGAGGATTGCTACTCCAGCTTTCTTTTGCTTCCTATGTGCAAAGAATATATTTTCCCATCCTCTCACTTTCAGTCTATATGTGTCTTGAGGTCTGAAGTGGGTTTCTTGTAGACAGCATATATATGGGTCTTGTTTTTTGTATCCATTCAGCCAGTCTGTGTCTTTTGGTTGGAGCATTCAATCCATTTACATTTAAAGTAATTATTAATATATGTTCATATTGCCATTTCCTTAATTGTTTGGGGTTGGTTTTGTAGATCTTTTTTCTTGTATTTCTTGACTATGTAAATCCGTTTAACATTTGTTGTAAAGCTGGTTTGGTGGCACTGAATTCTCTTAATTTTTGCTTGTCTGAAAAGCTTTGTGTATTTCTCCATCAATTCTGAATGAGATCCTTGCCGGGTGCAGTAATCTTGATTGTAGACTTTTCACTTTCTTTACTTCAAATATATCCTGCCATTCCCTCTGGCCTTCAGAATTTCTGCTGAAAGATCAGCTGTTAAACATATGGGGTTTCCCTTGTATGTTACTTGTTGCTGCTCCCTCGCTGCTTTTAATATTCTTTCTGTGTGTTTAGTTTTCGTTAGTTTGGTTAGTATGTGTCTTGGTATGTTTCTCCTTGGGTTTATCCTGTGTGTGACTCTTTGTGGCTCTTGGATTTGACTATTTCCTTTTCCATGTTGGGGAAATTTTTCACTATAATCTCTTCAAAAATTATCTCATACTCTTTCTTTTTCTCTTCTTCTTCTGAAACCCCTATATTTCGAATGTTGGTGCATTTGATATGGTCCCAGAGGTCTCTGAGAGTGTCCTCAGCTCTTTTCTTTCTTTTTGCTTTATTCTGCTCTTCAGAAGTTATTTCCGCCATTTTATCTTCCAGCTCACTGATTCGTTCTTCAGCTTCAGATATTCTGCTATTGATTCCTTTTAGAGTATTTTTAATTACAATAATTGTGTTGTTTGTCTCTGCATGTTTATTCTTTAACTCTTCTAGGTCTTTGTTAATTGATTTTTGCATTTTTCCATTTTGTTTTCCAGGTGTTTTTTTTTTATCATTTTTACTACCATTATTATGAATTATTTTTCAGGTAGTTTGCCTATTTCCTCTTCATTTATTTGGACTTCTGTGTTTCTAGTTTGCTCCTTCATTTGGGCAGTATTTCTCTGCTTTTTCATTACTTTTTTTTTAAGTTATTGTGTTTGAAGTCTCCTTTTCCCAGGCTTCAAAGAAAGTTGAATTCTTTCCTTGAAGATGGTTGAATTCTTTCTTCCTTTTGGTTTCTGCCCTCCTAAGGTTCATCCATTGGTTTGTGTGAACTTTCTATAAGGTGAAATTTGTGCTGAGTTTTTGCTTATTTGTTTCTCCGTTTTTCCTCTGATAGACAAGGCTGAGTGAGGTGGTAATTCTGTCTGCTGATGACTGGGTTTGTAGTTTTGCTTTGTTTGTTGTTTGGATGAGGTGTCCTGCACAGGGTGCTGTTTGTGGTGATGCTGGGTCTTCTATTAAAGTGGTTTCGTGTGGGTTCTTATTATTTGATACTCCCTAGGGTTAGTTCTCTGGCAATCTAGGGTCTTGGAGTCAGTGCTCCCACTCCAAAGGCTCAGGGCTTGATCTCTGGTCAGGAATGAATATTCTACAAGTGGTTTATTATGGCACTAGGTGAGATTAAAACGAATATCCAAAAACAAGAAGCCAAAGATGAACCCCAGACAAATGGTAGTTACAAAATCAGACAAATAATAATTAAGATAATGCAATATACACACATATATATATACACCCATAAGCAAAGTGAAAACAGTCCAACAAAAACAAAGTACAGTAGATTGACCCAGCAAACAAAAGAAATCAAATATTATATTCATAAGTTAAGAATAAAACTCACTTAAGCACAAACTGGAATACAAAGCTAAAGCAAGGTGCTAAGTGGAGGAATAAAGCAATGAAAACAAAACCAACAAATATGTTGAAAGGACAGGAAAGAAAGAATAGCCATGTAAAATAAAATAGAGGTAGATGAAGATTTACATTCATTAAAGATTAACTGCAAGGGGAAAAGAACAGTAGTAAAGGCAAACAAAAAATAAATATAGAAAAAATATAATAGGTTTAAAACATTTTTAATTAAAATTATAAAAAAGAGGAAAATGAAATGGAGAAGAATAAAAAGTGGAGGGTAGGAAAACTCCACAGAACTGCAAAAGCCCAATGTAGAGGCAGAAGTTTGTAACAATAGAAAGTATGACTGAATACACACACACACACATATACAACCATAAGCAAAATCAAAAAGGTCCAGCAAAAATAAAGTATAATAGATTGACCCAGCAAACAAAGGAAACCAAGAATTATATCTACCAGAACAAAACTAATTAAAGCACAAACTGGAAAACAAAACTAAAGTAAGGTGCCAATTGGGCAATAAAGTAACCTAAAGAAAACTAACAAACATGTTGAAAGGAAACCAGACAAAGGAAAAAAAGAAAGAAAGAATAGATATGCAGAGTTAGAGAGAGGTAGATAAATATGTTAAAGATTAACTGCAAGGGGAAAAGAACAGTGAGAAAAGCAAACAAAGGAACAAATGGAGAAAAAACAATAACAGGTTTAAAAATTAAACTTAAAAAAAGAGAAAATAAATAAATAAAAAAGAGGAAAACTCCAGAGAACTGCAAAAGCCCAATATAGAGGCAGAGGTTTATGACAACAATAAAAACTGTGACTGAGAAAAGAAAAAAAAGCTCAAAAGCCTAATCAGATTTCTTATTGCCAGTGAAATTAACAACTACAACAGAAGGGGAAAAAAAGAAAAAAAATCGAAAAGAATCTACACAACAAGTCAAAAACTAAGAATAATAAATGTTTTTCTTGAGTCACTGCTGTCAGAGTCCTTTCCCCTGCTGGAAGTCACAGCTGAAATTTCCTCCCTAGGATGCCCTCCAACACTGCTGATCACTGGACCTGCTGTGGGGGCAGCTCAGATTCTAATCCGGTCCTACTCTTGTGTGTTGTTGCCTCCAGTGTCCACAGCTATTAGAACCAGTGCATTTTCTTTTGTGGGAGCTCTCAATGGCCTTTTATATATTCTATAGACACAGAGTCCGCATAGTTGATCATGTGGATTTAATCTGTAGCTTGTACAGCTGTGGGAAGGTTTGGGGTCTTCTACCTTAGCCACATTGGTCCTGAGTTTCAACTGTGGCTTCATTTCCACCTCTGCATGTGGATCGTTCACTGGGGTTTAGCTTCTGAGGCTGCCCTGGAGGGCTTGGGTTTGCCCTGTGAAGGCCAGGTGTAGAGATGGTACAGCTGCTTGGGTTGCAGGGCTTCTGGCAGTACCAGCTACTCAGGTTGACAGCTAGGGCAGCAGAAAATATTATGCTCTAGAAGGGTAGGGCAACCAGTATTGGCCAATATGCTTCAGTATTCTTGGGCAGGCAGATTACTTACCACTAGAGCCAACTGGCTATGGCTCAGATCATGAACTCCTTATTACCAAATTCAGACTTAAATTGAAGAAAGTAGGAAAAACCGCTAGACCATTCCAGTATGACCTAAATCAAATCCCTTGATTATACAGTGGAAGTGAGAAATAGATTTAAGGGCTTACATTGGATAGATAGAGTGCCTGATGAACTATGGAATGAGGTTTGTAACATTGTATAGGAGACAGGGATCAAGACCATCCCCATGGAAAATAAATGCAAAAAAGCAAAATGGCTGTCTGGGGAAGACTTACAAATAGCTGTGAAAAGAAGAGAGGCGAAAAGCAAAGGAGAAAAGGAAAGATATAAGCATCTGAATGCAGAGTTCCAAAGAATAGCAAGAAGAGATAAGAAAGCCTTCTTCAGCGACCAATGCAAAGAAATAGAGGAAAAGAACAGAATGGGAAAAACTAGAGATCTCTTCAAGAAAATTAGAGATACCAAGGGAACATTTCATGCAAAGATGGGCTCGATAAAGGACAGAAATGATATGGACCTAACAGAAGCAGAAGATATTAAGAAGAGGTGGCAAGAATATACAGAACTGTACAAAAAATAGCTTCAAGACCCAGATAATCATGATGATGTG
>SJYW01007940.1:118383-138340 GCA_006410735.1 Raphicerus campestris
GAAAAATTGATGCTTTTGAACTGTGTGTTGGAGAAGACTCTTGAGAGTCCCTTGGACTACAAGGAGATCCAACCAGTCCATTCTGAAGGAGATCAGCCCTGGGATTTCTTTGGAAGGAATGATGCTAAAGCTGAAACTCCAGTACTTTGGCCACCTCATGCGAAGAGTTGACTCATTGGAAAAGACTCTGATGCTGGGAGGGATTGGGGGCAGGAGGAGAAGGGGACAACAGAGGATGAGGTGGCTGGACGGCATCATGGACTCGATGGACATGAGTTTGAGTGAACTCCCGGGAGATGGCGATGAACAGGGAGGCCTGGCGTCCTGCGATTCATGGGGTCGCAAAGAGTTGGACACGGCTGAGCGACTGAACTGAACTGAACAGAGCAATTGAAACTCTAATACTTTGGCCACCTGATGCAAGAACTGACTCATTGGAAAAGACCCTGATGTTGGGAAAGATTGAAGGCAGGAGGAGAAGGGGACAACAGAGGATGAGAAGTTTGGCTGGCATCATCAACTCAGTGGACATGAGTCTGAGTAAACTCCAGGAGTTGGCGATGGACAGGGAGGCCTGGCTGCTGCAGTCCATGGGGTTGCAAAGAGTGGGACATGACTGAGCAACTGAACTGAACTGAACAGAGCAACTGTTTATAAGAACAACTTGAAGACTAGCAGAAAAGCTTTCCACAACTAAAGATATAAAGAAGCACCCTCAACAAAATGGGTTGGAGGAATGGAGACCTGGTATAGTCAGAACCCCAAGCACTATTTAACTATCAGTGATAGTTAAATGAAAGAGATTTCAAACCACAGAAGTTCTCCCCAGGGAAAAAGAGGTGCAGGCCCTGAATCAGTCTTCCCAGTGCAGGGGGTCCTACATCAAGAGAATGAGTCCTTAGAATATCTGGCTTTGAAAACCAGTGAGGCTTAGGTTTGGGAAAGCTGTAGGGCTACAGGAAACAGAATATGCTCTCAAAAACCACGTAGAAAATGCCTGTGCTCCAAGTCCAAGAGCAGAGGAAGTAGTTTGAAAGGAGCCTGGGTCAGACTCACTTGCTGATCTTGGAGAGCTGCTCAGGGAGGCAGGACGCAACTGAGACTCCTCCTGAGGACTAAGATGCCGGTGGTAGCCATTAGGGGGAGCTCTTTCTACCTCAATGACACTGTCACTGGCAAACATCCCACTGTTGGTGGGATGTAAATTGGTGCAGCACTACAGAAAACAGATGGAGCTTCCTCAGCAAAGTACAAATAGAACGAACATATGATCCAGAAATTTCACTTCTGGGTATTTACCCAAAGAAAACAAAAATACTAATTTGAAAAAATACATATACCCTAATCTTTATAGCAGCATTATTTATAATAGCCAAGATGCAGAAGCAACTCCACTGTTCACTGACAGATGAATGGATAAAGATGTTGTACCTATGTTCAATGGAATACTACTCAGCCATAAAAAGAATAAAATCTTGTCATTTGCTGCAACACAGATGATCTAAAGGATATCATATTAAGTGAAACAATTAAGATGAAAGACAAACACTGTATGATCTCACATATATGTGGAATGTAAAAACCAAACCAAGCAAAAAAAACAAGATGAAAACAGACTTATAGATTCAGACATCTAACAGGTGTTTACCAGAGGGGAGTGTGGTGAGAGTTTAGATGAAATAGGTAAAGCAGATTAACAGGTAGAAACTTCCAATTACAAAATAAATAAGCCAAAGGAATATAATACACAGCATAAGGAATATAGTCAATAATATTTTAATTATTTTGTGTGGGGACACATGGCCACTAGACTAAATGTGTAGGCAAACGTTGAATCATCATGTAGCTCACCTGAAACTAATGCAATATTGCAGGTCATCTATATTTCAATAATAAAAAAGGCTAACTAAAATGTGCTAAAATATAAAGATTTTGTGTTTCCATATTTTCCTTCACCTCAATTATCTTTTGCTGTTGTTCAGTCACTAAGTCATGTCCAACTCTTTGCCACCCCATGGACTGTGGCCTGTCAGACTCCTCTGTCCATGGGATTTCCCAGGTAAGAATACTTGAGTGGGTTGCCATTTCCTTCTCCAGGGGATCTTCCCAAGCCAGGGATAGAACCCAGGTCTTTTGCATTGGCAGGTGGATTCTCAACCACTGAGCCACTAGGGAAGCCCTCAGTTATCCTAAATTATGGTGATTTTGCCCATATATGGGCTTCCCTGATGGCTCAGAGGTTAAAGCGTCTGCCTCCAATGTGGGAGACCCAAGTTCGATCCCTGGGTCAGGAAGATCCCCTGGAGAAGGAAATGGCAATCCACTCCAGTATTCTTGCCTGGAGAATCCCATGGATGGAGAAGCCTAGTAGGTTACAGTCCACGGGGTTGGAAAGTGTTGGACATGACTGAGCAACTTCACCTTCACCTTGCCCATATATACCTTGATGCTAGATATCATCAAAGCAAGAGATGGTAAATTTTCAGAATACAGGCTGTATCATAAATTGCTTATAGTATAATTTTTAAGGAAGTTTTAATAGAAAAAAAGTGCTTTGCTAGACATTTTTTGTATAATAATTGTGCAGTGAAATTTTTGGTGTGAATTGACAGCTGTGAAAAATTAAAGTACTAGGGAGCATGCTCTTTTAAAAGATGACTGAACAGTATTGAACTTTACTTCTTTCAAGAATGAAGCAAAGTCAAGACTGAAGTGCGACAGTTGATGAATATTACACATGACTTGTTCTATTATTTGAACATTTATGGCTACTAAGGTAACTACCAATGCTCATTCTGTATCTTGATGTATTGTCTGCAGTACTGAGTGGCCACTGTTACGCATGGCTAGATGGCAAAGGATATGGATCTGCAGCCGTTAGCAGCCTGATCTCATGGAATAACTATTTTTTTCTCCTGAGATTTGTTTGCAGCCTACTGTGGAAAAACAATATGTGTTTTCAAATCAAGCTGTTTCAGTTCAAATCCTAGCACTGATAACCATTAGCAAGATGACCTCTATGAGCCTGCTGCAAAATGGCAGTGAAAATGTCTGCTCGGCAGGGCTGCCATAAGGATTAGAGACAATGTAAGCTAAGCAGCCTGTAAAGTGCCCAGCTGATAGCCGCAGTTTTCTAAGGAGAAGCAGTGTTTTCATAAGCTTCCCTGGGAATGACTTTCTCTCCAGTCAAATACCCAATGATCATGTAAAACAACTCTTGTTAATTTATCAATATTGACACAAAAGATAGCAGGTAAGTAGTTAAGTAGTGACAATTTATAAAAAATTGTGTGCATTTCTGAATGTGTATTTATTTAACATTGTTCATAATTAGGTCTGGAACTGTAGCTAACATTAAAAGACCTATTTTAACTTTAGAAAGACATTAATTTTCTTATAATAACAATGTAGGTTCTAAGTATTTATTAACTAAATCAAAGTTAAATATACCAAGAATTATTGAAATGGGTTGAAATCTATAAAATAGCTCTGATAAGCTATAGTAAAATGGTGATGAAACACTAATTGATACATCAAATTGACTCTTCAACCAAAACAAACTTCTATACAAGAAGGTAGATGGACAGTATTAAAGAAAAAGAACAAATAGAAATGAAAAGAGAGGTAAAGTAATCATGTAGTGGTGCAGGAGGTGAACAATAAGAAAAATAATCAACACGGGAGGCATAGGATGGGATACACGTGAGATAAAATTCTAATTTATAACACTGGGAATAAAAATTTGTAATGCAGTTGATAAATGTATTGAATACTATCCAATGAAAAGATTTTTCTCAACCTGCTGAATGATATATATACTCTGTATAAAAGAGCTGATTAAGGAAATTTTAAGAAAAAAAAACTTCCAAACTTTTACACAAGAGTACAGTTCAACAGTGGGGGTTATGACAATGAGTGACAAAATTAAACCAGTAATCTAAATATTCATTCTCAAAAGATTTATCATCTCATATGAATATGATTACTGGTGGTCTTTACAATGACTGTATGGTTGCCTACATTTTAAAATGTGTTAATATTTTACTATCAGTCAGAATCTGTTAAAACACTAAGTTCTACATAGGTATAGCTAATTGTGATTCTTGGCTTTATGGAGACAGACTAATAGGCTTTATATACTCAATTCACCACTGATTAGTGACAATAACTTTCCATAGAGTCCACTGTTATGTAAAGTATTAAATAAAAAATATTTAGAGCATCCTTAAAACCCTCTCTATCCTAGAGTATGTACATTGTAAATTGTTCTGCTGTCATTATCATTTAATTACTGTCAATCTAGGAATTTTCACCTTATCTAGCCCCTTCACTATTGACCTCACCCTGTTACGGTGTCAGCATCCCTTTGTTTTCAACATGGGCAAGCTTGCATCAGAGTGATGGTTACCTGTGTTTCTTTAACTTAGAAATTTGGGCAAAGCCTGCATGCTGAGAAACAATACAGGTCCCTTACATATTTGCATTAAAACCACAGAGCTCTTTAGTCCTCCAAACACTTACTGATATTCTTAAATGATGTTGGACTTTGCTGGAGTTTTTTTGCTCACAGCTTTGAAATAATAAGACCTCTTCAACAACTCACATTTACACAACAACCCAGACTTATGAGTAGTCATTTCAAGCACTGCTTTAAAATAAAAATGTCTTCCATAGTCATCTTTAACACAATCAGTTGATAATGATTTAAACAGAGGCCAAAAAGTCAACTACTTTTTTATGGAGACAAGAAGTATTGGAAACTTACCCATTTTAAAACTTGGAGTTTTCATAAAATAAGTTTTCTAAAATCAAATCGACTCTGGAGCAGCTAAACTATGTGGGGTAAATCAATCAGCTGACCGGAGAGGCGAAGCCCAGTCTTCCAAATAGGGCACAGCAAAATGCTATCAATGGAGACTTCTAAAACATATGGAATATTATTTGCATTTTATCAGATCAACCGAAAGATGGATGCTTTCTTATAAAAATTCTACAAGAAAGGACAAAGAATCTATGACTCTGAGTTTCTTATTGATAGTGTTGTAACCTAACATGTCTACTCAAAAAATTATTTTGGTTTTGAAATAAGTATAATTAGTGATTATACTCCCAATTTATTGCAGCCAACAGGTTGTATAGCATAAAATAAAATAGCATTAACATTTTATCTGAGTTGTTCTTACGTTAATATACTCTGTATACTGCCCACTTCATCTGAGATTTAATTTCCTAAAAGGCTACGTGGTAATAGTTTCACTGAAAATAGAGAGGCATATATATTATAACTGATACATTACACATTGAAAATAGAGATACATATACATATACAAATTGACCCTTGTCTTGGCTGCCTAACTCTTTAATAATTGAGAGCTGAGGGAAGTAACGCTAAAGCTGAAACTCCAGTACTTTGGCCACCTCATGCGAAGATTTGACTCATGGGAAAAAGACTCTGATGCTGGGGCGATTGGGGGCAGGAGGAGAAGGGGACGACAGAGGATGAGATGGCTGGATGGCATCACTGACTCGATGGACATGAGTCTGAGTGAACTCCGGAAGTTGGTGATGAACAGGGAGGCCTGGCGTGCTGCGATTCATGGGGTCACAAAGAGTCGGACATGACTGAGCGACTGAACTGAACTGAACTGAGGGAAATAACAGTTCACACAATAGCAGATTAATTGTTTTTTAGAGAGTTATAATGTTTTCATTTACCTCACCAGCTTTCTTTTTAGAATCTATATACAGGTTTTGTAACAAAAAACCTCTGGATTGAATCTAGGGTCTGCTATCTAGCAGTTATGAGAACTTAAGAAAGTCATTTATTCTCTGGGAGTCTCAATTAATTCATCTAGAACCCTATAACAATGAATACCATCAACTAAGCAATTTTATGAGAATTAAATAAAACAGTGCATGCAAAGATCTTGGCTCTTAGTGAGGGTACCATAAATGTTCATTATTATGATTGAGATCATTAGCATTATAATTGCTTTATTAATATTGTTGCTGTTCAGTCGCCAAGTCATGTCCAACTCTCTGTGACCCCCTGGACTGTAGCACACCAGGCCTCTCCATTCCTCACCATCTCCCAGTTTGCCCAAATTCATGTTCATTGAATCAGTGATGCCATTTAACTGTCTTATCCTGTCGCCCCCCCCGCCCCCCGCCCTTCTCCTTCTGCTTTCAGTCCTTCCCAGCATCAGGGTCTTTTCCAATGAGTCAGCTGTTTGCATTAGGTGGCCAAAGTACTGGAACTTCAACTTCAGTATCAGTCCTTCCAATGAGTATTCAGCATTTATTAATAAGAAGTATTATGATAGCACAACTTGGTTTATCAAACTTGTTATTGTATCACCAAAGGTACTAGTTTCAGTACCTGTCATAGGACCTGAAAACCAGTACTAAATATTAGACTCTGGGTATTGGGACTTCTGAAAGCATCAAAGAGGCCAGAAGAAGAAAGCACTGAGGGTTATCACAAGGGACAAATACCAAATCTCATTCCAAAAGTTATCTAGGTTCAGCCTAGTCCTGTTTCGAAACAAATGCTGTGTCATATCACTACACAGATAAAACCAGGCCTAAGGAGNAGAGAGCCTTGCTTTTCATTATAAGGTCTGTGTACTATTTGATTTTACCTTGATAACAGTGTGAAAATAGGAATTGTGCACGTGTGTGCGTGTCTGCGTGTGTGTTAGTGGTTTCTTCTTTTAAGAAATGTGGCATGGAGGCTGTCCTTTCCTCAAGAACTCATTATACTCCACAAAACAGAAATGACCGAAGAATTGGAAGTAGAGCTCCTTACTAAATTTGCTCCTTTGACCAAACAGGCCAGAGCTTAAGTGAAAGAAACATAAATTGAATGAAATCTCACGGGACTTGAAAACAATCTTTTGTAGGTCACATTTTCTTTTTGGTCCAGCCTGTTCTCTCTACACTCATTTCCTGAAGAGAAGTGTCCCGAATTCTGCTATGTCGTAGAAAGCTCTTCTTTCCCACCAAAATAAGGGAAATAATTAAGTAAAGGTCTTTTTCTCCCCAGCGGGAAATTTGACGCAGGCAGTGGAATAATTCCCTTGAATACATGAGGAGGAAAGGCAAGAAAAGGTCAATAGATAGGCAATTTTTCTAAACAAGGAAAAATCCATGGTACACTAATAACACAGAAAATTCTACTCAGCCTGAATATCAGAATAAGCACATGCTTTAAAGTAGGGAAAACTGATTTTAAATTCCAATAATCCTTAAGCCTACGAACCTCAGTTCTAATATCTGTAACACTGAGTAAGTGATATGTAGGTCACAAGATTCTTTAGCAATTAATTAAATAATGAATATAAAGTAACTAGCAAAATATTTAGCATTCAGTAAACATTCAGCATAGCTAAGGCTCTATGCCTATTAAGATAAATGTCTCCCCTTAAACTACATCCTTTCAAGTATCTGCAGTCTTATAAATAACATCTAAACCTATCTCTATATAGACACTTAGATACAACTTTTAAATAAATACAAATGAATTTATCTGTTTTACTTTCAAGTAATTATGTAGTTCCTTTCACCTTACTTAAGTACTTGAAGGCAAGAAGCACATCGAATAATTCTCATATAACTCTACACAAACCTGCATCCTTCTATTAATGTATTTGAATATTTACATTCAGTATTTCATTTTATCTGAACACTAGCACCTGAGGTATGAACTTGTATTATCCCACTGTTGCAGATGAAAAGGCAAAAACCCAGAGTGGTTATTAAATATCTTGGCCAAAGTAATACCACTAGAAGAAGGAAGAAAAGAGGTCTGAGGGATTTGAACCAGATGTGTCTACCCAGAGGCCAGATACCCATTACGTGTACTGCCATCACCTGTAAAACTGCAAGGGAAGAGTTGTTGGGGCAGTCTGAGCATGAGCTGGAAGAGAATTTCCAGACACCGGGTATTGCAGAAGGTAGTGAGTTTATTAAGAACAAAGAGCAGAGATAAAGTGGGGATAATTCCCTTGAATACATGAGAAGGAAAGGCAAGAAAAGATCAATAGATAGGCAATTTTTCTAAACAAGGAAAAATCCATGGTACAGTGGGCTGACAACTCCTAACAGGCCAAGGAAAGTCGACAGTTTTCATGAATTAATAGCCAATTTTTATAGCCTTAAGACAAAGAAAATTCCTGCTGGAAGGTTGGCGTTAGGTGATTGGGGAGCTTTGGGTGTTTCATGAAGTGGGCATCTTGGCCTAATTTGGAGTCAGGAAGCCTCTTAGTGATGTTCGGGGCTTTAGGCAACTATTATAAAGGGGCTCAATTTTGGAGGTATCCTTGGTTCTGGGATCTGCTTCTGTGACCTTGGTATAAGACCCCAAACCTGGGGCCTGGGGCAGGACTCAACATTACTGCTATTGCTTTTATGCTTATCTTTGTATGTGCATTGAGGGTGTATACTCTCTTTCCAGTGTACACATCCACATTTAATCCAGCAGCAAATTATATCTATTTTCACTTGCAAGTGACCCTCAAATCATTTCATTCCTTAATATCCCTGTGCCTATTACCTTGGTCTAGCACACTCTTGTCATTGGCTCAAACAACTGCTCTGGCTTCCTCTTCATTCTTGTGAGCAGAGCTGTGCTCTAAAACCCAATCTGTTTCCAGAACACTTCAGTAGCCCCCACGTGGCTCTAAGGAAGACGCTCCAACCCTTTTGCTCCCCTTACAGTATAAGCTCTGGGTGACAGTAGCCATCCCGTCCAGTTTGCAGAGGAAGTTTTGCACATTTTTGTTATTCATTAATTCTTCAGTCAGTGCACGAACCTAGTTTCCAGCCTCTTTATGTTCTTACACCTGACCGTTTCTTCAGCTTCATCTCTTGCCAACTGCTGCCGCTGAATTTACACTCCAGCTATAATGAATGTTGTTTAGATTCTGAAAATCACCAAAAACAGAAACAGTTATCAGAAAAGCACAACAGTGAGAAAAAGAAAGGTGAAAAAGCTCTGAGACTCAGACAATCTGCTAAAATGAGGAGAGCTGAGGCTAGTGACGGCAGTTAGGAGGGCCAAACAGAGATATTTGGGAATAAAAGGCAAATGACAATGGACACAGGCGAACAGGAGTACAGACCTATGTCATCGGCCACAAGGACCAAATCTCTGGATCAAATATTGTCTGTATACCTGTCCTACCTACCTTAGTGCCTTTCCTTGATTGGAAAAGCCTTTCTGGAATGAGTTAAGTAGCTATTATGCTACTACATGGTTATTATATGCCAGGCATCCTGCTAAAAACTGAGGGTGCAAGATCAGTGGGTAGCAGTCATCGCCCTCATGAAGACTGCAATGTATGTAGGAGGGTGATATTGATTATTTCAGTACAATAGAAGACAGACTGCACTAAATTTTATAGCTGCACAGCAAAGGAGGGGTACTTTGCCAAAGATGAGGGCTTGCAGAAAAAGGTTTCATCACAGTTTCTATAAACGTCTATTGATTTTGCCTATGTCAACAAGATAACTAAATCTCTCGATATTTAGTCTACACGTTTCATGGACATGCATGGTTGTTTATGTAGAACAGGTAAATGGTCATATGAAACTCTGTTATTTTCCCATTTGAATATGAATTCATTTTATTGACATGGCTTTACCTAGCTAAAAGGCTGAATCTTTCCCAAAGGTCACAGAGCAATTCCTCACTTTGTTTGACAGGTTGAAGACCAAATTTTTGAATGTCAAGCACACTTAAAAATAGTTTGAGTTTATCTGATGTTTAATGCCATTTCACTTATATTTTTTTTTCTGAAGAAATCTGTTTTCTCCAGCATGAAAACTCTATTTGAAATTAAGTCATGTGCAGGTCCTGATGTACCAGGAGTGAGGCTCTTTCGTGTGTCTCCCTTCAATCTTCACACCACTATGGGAGGTGGGGAGATGGGGAATCAGCCAAGGGACAGGGGTTGCAATCATATGAATAGCGCAATTCAGTCTTTCATATTATGATCCCAAATGTGCCACCCCAATATTTTCAGAAATATGCTACATTGAATATGCAAAGTAAGGACTTGCTCAAAAATCACAGTTGCAATTCCAAGGAGCAGTGCTTTACCATGTATGGGAAGAGGACAGAGTGGTGGAAGCCCTCCACCTAAGTGTAGGCAGTAATAGCACTGGCTGTACAAAACTGAAAGAAATAATAAGACTGATTAAAGCCTTGACTGTTTCTTATTATCCCCATATATTGTCATTCTAAACAATGTCCGTGGTACCTCCTTTCTGCTGAGTTAGACCATTCCCACTGCATCATACCTTGCCTGCAAAGGAAGGGAGTCTTTCTCCTGCACCTACAGAACAAAGGCTGCTGTTAACCAGAGACAGGAAGTGTTGCTGTCGTCTGCTGCTGTTTTCTTTACAGTGGCATCAGTGCTGCTATTTGATGCAATATTTACATTGTAATAGTAAAGGTGGAACTCTATCAAGGGGCAACATCCCACGCTTCCCTAGTAAAACATCTCTTCCCTAGCAAATAGGATGCCCACTTCCATTCAGCAAATGGCTTCACAAAATAAGTTTGCCAAGATCTGATGGGAGAACTGCCTTATCAGAGAATAGGAGTGATTTTCGAATCAGGCCTGAAAGCGATGAGCACAGTAGTTAAAGACCGCTGGTCCTTTAAGAACAGGTTTCTCCCTGGGGGCAGTAACACTTATTAAGCCCAGTTCAGGGCTTCCCTGGTGACTCAGAAGGCAAAAAATCTGCCTGCAATGTGGGAGACCCAGGTTCAATCCCTGAGTCAGGAAGATCCTCAGTCCAGTATTTTTGCTTGGAGAATTCCATGGACAGAGGAGTCTTGCTGGCTACAGTCCAAGGTGTTGAAAAGAGTCAGACATGACTGAGTAACTAACACTTTCACACTTGGGAAATCAACAACCCATTTCGAATTTAAACTCAAGTCTTTCAGAAAATGTATAAGTTTTCAACAAATAACATGTAAGTAACAGCCTCCTGAGTTCATCTGGAAGAAAGAGATATTTTTTAGAATAATTTGTAGAAGGCCTTGGTAGGAATATTTGAGCAAACAGAATTCATATTGAGAGGAAGGGAGAGAGGGTAAAAGAGAGGAAATAAGGAGGGAAGGGAAAATGTGTAGGAAATTCTTCAATCTTTGTAGAGCAAAAGTGTACTACATTTGGATTTTTTTAGAAAAAGCAAAATTAAATTTAAAACTGCTTTTAAAAAAGAGTGTGGTCTAAGTCTACCTAAGTTAGAAAATGTGTATTTAAATGGCTGATTTTTGACTCTGTACAAAGCAGCATATCATCTTTGTGCATTGATCCAATAAGACTCTGCACTAACTGTATTTTGGCAGGCAGTTTTTAATCTTCAGTCCAGCTACTCCCCTGTGGCCAGAGTATTCTAAGTATTTTTCCAGCCTCCATCTATCTTTTTCTAGACCCATGGCAAAGCTTGTGGTCTCCTTGAATGCCGGGCCACTCCCCACCCTCAGAAATTCTGTATTTGATATTGTATAAATAGTATGGAATTCTCTAGACCAGAATACTGGACTGGGTAGCCATTTCCCTCTTCATGGGATCTTCCTGACCTGGGGATCAAACCCAGATCTCTTGCATTGCAGGCAGATTCTTTACCATCTGAGCCACGAGGGAGGCCCAAATAGTAACTAGGAAAGGTAAACTGAGACTTAGAAATCAGAGGTTACACTTGTTAAGCTGTAGCAAACCTAGAAAATGAACCCCATGAAGTCAAGTTCCAAAAGGATGGAGGCATCAAACCTGGAATGCAATTAGCATCACTTCAGCTCAATTATAAAACAAGCATAGAAGGCAATGGCAACCCACTCCAGTGCTCTTGCCTGGAAAATCCCATGGATGAAGGAGCCTGGTGGGCTGCAGTCCCTGGGGTCACTAAGAGTCGGACACGACTCAGCGACCTCACTTTCACTTTTCACTTTCATGCATTGGAGAAGGAAATGGCAACCCACTCCACTGTTCTTGCCTGGAGAATCCCAGGGACAGGGGAGCCTGGTGGGCTGCCGTCTCTGGGGTCACACAGAGTCGGACACGACTGAAGCGACTTAGCAGCATAAAACTTAATTTACAAATATAAATTGTATGCATATGGACATTTGATGATTTGACCAAGGTGATACAGCAGTTAAGCAGGAGAAGAAACTAACCAATGAGTAAGACAAAAGAACCTTGCTGCATGAAATATTCTCCAGAACTTTAATCATGTTCCACCATAAGAAAATAATAGTTATGGCAAAAATAGTCTTGATGGTTTATTTATAAATGGTAGAAAATGGATGTCTACAGCCTTCTGTTCCTTTTTTGAATGTATAGTGTGGATATTTTACTGTTAGAGTGAGAGCAGTTTTTATTTTAGGTTTTAAGCATACAGGGTGCAACAACATAGCAGTGAGATGGAATACTGCCACATTGGATGCACAATCATATGTGAAAATATTTGGGTTATCAATTACTGCAAATCCTGTCTGAACTCCTTATAATTTTTACTAAGGCAAGATGTTTGCATAGACACCTGGGTCAGTTAGTTTCATCCTATACAAATATGGTGATCAGAGACAGTGAATTTTCTAGGAGAGTAACATCCATTTGTATCCTATTTAAACGAAGGCAATTTTAAGATATCAAATTTTCTTTGTATACATAGTGTTTTAGCATAAATAAATTTCAAACCAAAAAAACAATCCTTTTGTTAGATTACAGCTCTAATTTCCATTTAGAAAATGTGGTCCTCCCAAAATAATTTCCTCCACACAGAAAGACTCAGCACCACAGTTATTGTCAGATGTCCCACATTCCAACATCCCTGCCATCACACCATACTTCTTCCTAAAAACAAACAAACAAAAAACCTTTGCTTAAAATAAAGCAACAACACAAAACAAACTAACAAAATAAACCCCACATAAACTTCTGTGTGAGGAAGTGCTCAGAGAGGCGGCTTGCCCCTTTCCCAGCCACAGTGCGAGTCCAGATTGGTCTAAGTCCATTACTGTGTTATTATTCCTCTCACCAGTGACTGACTTAGATGACGGTCTTCTGGGAAAGAGTTCCTCACTCGTAGAAGAGATAAAGAGAAAGAGGTGGCTTCCTTTGCTTTGAGATCCTGTTTTGCCTGGATGTAGTATTCGGCCACCTCATGCGAAGAGTTGACTCACTGGAAAAGACTCTGATGCTGGGAGGGATTGGGGGCAGGAGGAGAAGGGGACGACAGAGGATGAGATGGCTGGATGGCATCACTGACTCAATGGACATGAGTTTGAGTAAACTCCGGGAGTTGGTGATGGACAGGGAGGCCTGGTGTGCTGCGATTCATGGGGTCGCAAAGAGTCTGACACGACTGAGCGACTGAACTGAACTGAACTGATGGCCCATAGAGTCAGCAGGAACTTGCAGCCTATGCTCTAGGGATGGGTAAAGCAAAATGAGCTTCCCCAGTGGCTCAGTGGGTAAAAATCCACCTGCAGTACGGGAGACACAGGAGACACGGGTTCGATCCCTGGGTCAAGAATATTTCCTGGAGAAGGAAATGAAGGCCTACTCCAGTACTCTTGCCTGAAAAATCCCAGACGAGCCTGCCAGGCTACAGCCCATGGGGTTGCAACAGAGTGGGAGATGACTGAACAACTCAGCATGATGGATGCACTGTGCAAAGCAGAGACCTGGATCCCTAGTGACACCCTAGAACCCAGATTAACCAGTTCTATAACTGCCATTCTTCTGGACATTTTGTTATGTATAAGGAATATTCTTATTACTTAAACGAGTTGGAACTGGAAGCATCCAACATGATAAAAGACCAAAACTGCCTCTAAATTTCCCTCTCAGACATGCTTTTTCTGGATACAACCAGCCTTACCAAGAGGGTGGGAAAGCTGAGGAAAGTTCCTTAAAGCCATTACAAAAGGAGATCAATTTTGAGTATTTTCTTCAAGCGCCAGAGCCAACATTGCTGACAGTGCAGAGCAATGAGTCCTCTGTGAAATGGCAAAGGGTGCCAGATGTTCACCTTGAACACACAACAGGGGTTTAGGGTAAACAGGGCAAGAGAGTCCAGGAAAGGGGTGAGAGAGTTGGCACCATGATCGTCATACCCATCTCTTCTCCCTACATACACAGCTGACCTGCATCATTCAGCTTCTCTTGTGACTAATCGGAGGCATATAAGACGAACTGATGTATGCCTCTTTCCAGACTGAGCCATAACCCTTCCAGATGTGTGCTTGCAAGCTCTCTTCCCCATCCAGCTGGCCAGCTAGAAAATGGCCTTAGGAATGACCTTGGGAGACACGAGTTACAGGCAGATGAGTGCTCCATGGAAACAGGCCTCTGTCTTCTACCTGTTCTGCTCAGCAGGAATATCCAAAATAGACTGTTAATCTTGAATGAGATATAAACTTTTAGTGTTTTACATTGTTGAGTTTTAGTGTTTTATTTGCTACAATTGCTCTTATTACTTTATTAATTCAGCAGAGTTACACAGTTTTGGTGAACAGTGATATGACTGAAGTGAGCAAGTAGGTTAATATAATCTAGGTTTATAAATAAGGACAACCTGAGGCTCAGAGATTTAGTGTCCTGCCCAAAATATCCATGAAGTAACTTGTAGAGCTGACCTAGAACTCAACCATTCTGTGTCCAAGTTCACCTCCTTCTGGTATCCCAACCTACAAAAGGACAAGTGGATAAAACCTGACTTGGTTCCAAGTCTTGAAATTTCACCTTCACCAAGATCCATCAGAAAAGACAAATCCTATATAAACTAAACAGTATAGATTATTGTGCTATTACTGACTGGTCCCTGAACACACTACTTTCACCTTTATACTAAGCTTTATTTTATGTCAGATTCACTAGAATTATCACACAACTGGTATCCACTGAATCGTTTAGTGCAAATTAACCTATAGGTTGAACTAGAATATGCTAACATCTCCTTTAATTTCGGCATATAATTTATCTTTCAAATATGATATTTGGCATTAGCTTTTAACAGTATCAAAATTAAAAACCATGCTTTTCTTCCATAATGGTATTTGGCATTAACTTTTTGTAAAATTGAAATGAAGACACCATACTTTTCTTCTTTCTCTTAAATATTTTTTTCTAATTAAAAGTTAGTATGCTTTCATTATAGCAATGTGATTTCAAAATTTCTCACAGAGCCAGTGTCTCATAGTTGGAGGGGGAAGTTACAGGTAAGCAAGGGGAAGAGGCTACAGTTATCCATCTGGCAATAGATTATAGCTGGAGACATAAGTATAAACTCATATTTAGCTTACCATAGATATAAAGAGTTATGTAAAGAACTCTATATATACACATATACAGGAATTAGAAAAGACCCATGTATTTCCTTTCTCTGTCAGCTGAGAGGGCTTAGAAGCAATAACATCCCAAGAACAAGCAGCACAGAAGGTGCCCAGATCTTTGTTTCTATTACCACCATACTATAAAACGAAGCATGCCTTCTTGGAAAAAATGGATGATTTTAGAACTGGGGCAGGAAAGATAGAAGATGAGCCTGGGGTATCTTATAGTGCCAGAAAATAAAGAATACTTTTTAAAAGGTATCCCACAATAATGGGATATGTCAAAGAAGTTCCCTACAACCAAAACTGGAACAATTTGGGTAACAAAGTACTATCAAAATTATAGCCCAAAATATAAAAAAACTCTCTAGAAATATCCATGGGTCTATATTGATACAAAATATGGACTAAATGAACATAATAGAATAGACAAGTATTCCATGCAGAAAACTTCCAAATAACCTATGGAGACTCTAATCTCAAGGAGGAAGGAAGGAGACCATAACTCCCACTCCTTAAGTGTAGGTTGTACATATTGACTTCCTTCCAAAGAAGACAGCGTGGAAAGGCAAATGGAAGAAGAGTAAATTTAAAGCGGAAAAGCCTAAGAAGCACCACTTCAGGTAGGGTATTCAAGGTTCACATCCATAGTGACAAGTCACATGGATAGAAGGTACCCTCCACAAGCTGTAATGAAAGCGGCACTTTACCTCTGTATTCTTCAACAAGACTCCTTACTCCAGTCTAAACATGGAAAAAAAAAATCAGATAATTCCCCGGTGAGGGACATTTTACAAAGTATGTGACCAGTACTCCTAAAATCTATCAAGGTCATCAAAAAAGGAGGAAAGTTTGAGAACTATCACAGCCAAGAAGATCCTAAGGCAATAGGATAACCAAATGCAATGTGATGTCCTGAATTGGATCCTGGACCAAAAAAATGGACGTTAGTAAGAATGAAGACAATCTGAATAAAGTATGGACTTCAGTTAAACATAATGTATCAATATTTGGTTCATGAATTGTCATGCAAGTACCATACTAACATGAGAAATTGATAGCGAGGAACTGAATGTGAGATGTAAGAGCACTCTGTGTCCTGTCTTCACAACTTTTCCATAACTTAAAACAGTTCTAAAATTTAGAAGTCATTTAAAATAAAAAAAAAGCACATCTTAATCCTATCATCTTGTAATAGACAGACATTTTAATGCCGATTTAACCTTTTTTTAAAATGGGTCTATCTTCATTTTTCAAAGTGGTTTCATCCTGTACATACTTGTTCACTTAAATTTTATGTCATTACATGTTTTCATGTCATTATAATCTTATAACATAATTTGTATTTATATCAAAGTAGTTCATCTTAGGGATGTATCCAAAATTATTTAGTCAATTATCTATTGACTAATTTTATTCTTCTGTGTGCATATGCTTAGTCGCTCAGTTGTGTCCAACTCTTTGAGATCCTATGGACTGTAGCCTGCCAGGCTTCTCTGTCCATAGGATTCTCCAAGCAAGAACACCAGAGTGGGTTGCCATTTCCTCCTTCAGGGGCTCTTCCTGACTCAAGGAAGACATCACCCGTGTCTCCTGCATTGCAGGCAGATTCTTTACCTGCTGAGCCATTAGGGAAGCCCTTATGCAGGTCAGGAAGCAATAGTTAGAACAGGACGTGGAACAACAGACTGGTTCCAAATAGGAAAAGGAGTACATCAGGGCTGTATACTGTCACTCTGCTTATTTAACTTATATGCAGAGTACATCATGAGAAATGCTGGGCTGGAAGAAGCACAAGCTGGAATCAAGATTGCTGGGAGAAATATCAATAACCTCAGATATGCAGATGACACCACTCTTATGGCAGAAAGTGAAGAGGAACTAAAGAGCGTCTTGAGGAAAGTGAAAGACAAAAGTGAAAAAGTTGGCTTAAAGCTCAACATTCAGAAAACTAAAATCATGACATCTGGTCCCATCACTTCATGGGAAATAGATGGAGAAACAGTGGAAACAGGGTCAGACTTTTTGGGGGGGTGGGCTCCAAAATCACTGCAGATGGTGATTGCAGCCATGAAATTAAAAGATGCTTACTCCTTGGAAGGAAAGTTATGACCAACCTAGATAGCATATTCAAAAGTAGAGACATTACTTTGCCAACAAAGGTCCGTCTAGTCAAGGCTATGGTTTTTCCAGTGGTCATATATGGATGTGAGAGTTGGACTGTGAAGAAAGCTGAGTGCCGAAGATTTGAAGCTTTTGAACTGCGGTGCTGGAGAAGACTCTTGAGAGTCCCTTGGACTGCAAGGAGATCCAACCAGTCCATTCTAAAGATCAGTCCTGGGTGTTCATTGGAAGGACTAATGCTAAAGCTGAAACTCCAATACTTTGGCCACCTCATATGAAGAGTTGACTCATTGGAAAAGACTCTGATGCTGGGAGAGATTGGGGGCAGGAGGAGAAGGGGACGACAGAGGATGAGATGGCTAGATGGCATCACCAACTCGATGAGTGAGTGACATGAGTCTGAGTAAACTCTGGGAGTTGGTGATGAACAGGGAGGCCTGGCGTGCTATGATTCACTGGGTCACAAAGAGTCGGACACAACTAAGTGACTGAATTGAACTATTCTTTAATCCTACTGAATTTACTGAGGAGAGGTATGGAAAATGGACAGAATAAGAAGAAAGGAAACAATTCTGACATATTTGTTCCCTGTGAGAAAGAGAGGAATGGGCATGATACAGAGCTGCCAGGGAAAATGCACTGGGCCCAGAAACAGGAGACCAAGATCAGTCACTAGTATCAGTTCTGCAAATAACTCTAAGTGTAGCCTTAAACTCACTTCACTCTACAGTTTATCTACAAAATGTCTTTACCCATAACATAAAGTACGTAACTTACTTGACACCAAGCAAAATTCCATTCCTGAAATCTATAGTTTGCAACAAGACTATTTCTTAGAAAATTTCACATAGATGATACAGCCAAATATACTTAATATAATGAAGAGGGTGTAGAAAATGGACAACAGATACATTTCCTCTTTGTTGTATAGCCAAAAACCATTCTCCATCACGTGGCACTAATGGAATACATTACATAAAGTGACTGTTGGATGCACAGGGGACTCTTCCGAGTGAAAAAGAGGGAGTACTAGTCCATGCATGTTGTGAGAACAATGAGTTTAGCTGGACTTAAGAAAACTGTCTAACAACAGAACGGTTCCTAGAAAAATTAGTGAGTTTTTAGTTGTGAGAGTTTTGCAGCCTGGGCTGGATAGAGAACCATTGAGAATATTACAGAAAGTATTTCTGTCCTGAGTAGGAATTCAAGCTGAATGGTCACCGAGAACACTTTCCATTTTTAAGAGCTAAGATTTTTCTTTACTCTTATAAGCAACACCATCTTTAGTAGTGACCCTGTTTCTGAGCTCTTCCCTATCTCCTTGGTCTCTCAACTGAAGAACTGATTCATTAACAAAAATAAAGGCATCTATTAGGTGGATAAATCCTTTGGCTAGTTTATATGCTTTGATGGGTACATCTCTAAGTATCCTGTGAAGGATGTGATTAAGAGAGTGTGAGTGGAATCATCTCTATTAGGTCAATGCAAAAAGAATAGAAACTCTGGAGAGGAGATCTCCAGTTCACCATCAAACTTTAGAACCTTCCCTCAAAATTTCTGCCTATTCTTTCTAGAACAGGAATTTGTGAAAGTCCCAAAAGATAGTAAACAACATATACACATTCATTGAAGTTTTTGAAATTGATCTGATTTTGCACGTAAAGGTTCTTCACCTTCACACTGTGGAGGGTATATATTGAGGGAGGACCTGGGGGGTTTTCTTTTCCATATGGCAAAGGTGACTTTTATACACTGCTGCTGCTGCTAAGTCGCTTCAGTCGTGTAGACTCTGTGCGACCCCATAGGCGGCAGCGCACGAGGCTCCCTCGTCCCTGGGATTCTCCAGGCAGAACACTGGAGTGGGATGCCATTTCCTTCTCCAATGCTTGAAAGTGAAAAGTGAAACTGAAGTTGCTCAGTCGTGTCCAACTCCTAGCGACCCCATGGACTGCAGCCTACCAGGCTTCTCCGTCCGTGGGATTTTCCAGCCAAGAGTACTGGAGTGGGCTGCCATTGCTTTCTCTGGTTTTATACATTAATTGACTCCAATGTGTATCCCTTCTACCTAGCTCATCTTCTTTCTTCAAAGACTAGGCGCTAGGCGTCCCAAAACGTTTGTTTGTGGAATTTCCCTCCGAGGGGAAAAATCAGATAGGTTCTCAGTCTTCAAGGATGAGGGGCAGAAGGGAAATGGGAGGAAAAGACTAAAACCAGTTTTAGGAACTTTTGGTCCTAAACTTCAAAAGTATGGAAGTGAATGCAATATTTTATGAGAAACCACATATTGCCTGCGGATCTTCACTTCCAACACACACACACACACACACACACACACACACACACACACACACACACCCCGAAACCACAGGCGACTGCTATTGGCAAATTCCTCCTCTCCAATCACCAGAGCAAGGAAAGATCCCTAGAGCCCCAACGCACCGCCAATAGATGGGGTCTCTGCAGCCTGGGGAAAGACAGCGT
>SJYW01007940.1:141661-187369 GCA_006410735.1 Raphicerus campestris
GGGTGAGACGGGGCGGGGGGGGCGTGGAGAGAAGGGGGGTAGCCCGGCGCTTACACATGTCACATGTGCTTTTTAAGACGGCGGGGAGCGCCTGCGAGCTGGATTCGGTGGAGGATGCTGCGGCAGGTGCTTCGCAGAGGGCTCCAGTCGTTCTGCCACAGGCTGGGCTTGTGCGTGAGCCGGCACCCCGTCTTTTTCCTCACTGTGCCCGCAGTCCTGACCATCACCTTCGGCCTCAGCGCGCTCAACCGCTTCCAGCCCGAGGGAGACCTGGAGCGCCTGGTCGCTCCCAGCCACAGCTTGGCCAAGATCGAGCGCAGCCTGGCCAGCAGCCTTTTCCCCCTGGACCAGTCCAAAAGCCAGCTCTATTCGGACTTACACACCCCCGGGAGGTATGGCAGGGTGATCCTCCTCTCCCCACCCGGGGACAATATTTTGCTCCAGGCTGAGGGGATCCTGCAGACCCATCGAGCCGTGCTGGAAATGAAGGTGAACTACAAGGGCTATAATTATACTTTTTCCCATCTGTGTGTGTTGAGAAATCAGGATAAGAAATGCGTGCTGGATGATATTATTTCAGTGCTAGAGGATCTCAGGCAGGCTGCCGTCTCCAATAAGACCACAGCCAGGGTGCAAGTGAGGTATCCCAACACTAAATTAAAGGTATGCTCCTCCTGCATGCTTCTGCCAATTAAAGAGGCAGCACTTCATTTTTTGCCCTAAACAAGCAAAGAAAATGCAGAGGTCTCATCCTTAAGACTCAGAAGCTGATGCTTCTTTCATTTTTGGGGGGTGGTGGGGAATGATGGGCAACCGAGTGAAGAAAACAGGCAATAAATGGCATGAGTAGATATTAAGCAATTCAAAGCCAAACAAATGCCAAAAATGAGAAAAAAAAAATGGACCAAAAAAAAAAAAAAGTTGTTTCTGAGACCCTGCAATTACATCTTTGTTCAGGGTTAATAAATCAGTGACTGGAAGGGGGAGGGGGAATCCTGAACAATTTGGGGGATTTTTTTTCATTCTGGGGCTCGATGTATTTCTTATTACTGATTACACATCCCACCTGGTGCCATATCCACCCCTTTACATCTTCAGCCTTGCTTGATTTTGACATGTAGGGAGTTTGTGCTTCACTCCCCTGCGAGTGTGTGTCTGAAAGTAGTGGGCATGAATGGATTCCAGGAATTATGTGTATGTGTGTTTGCACAGGGAAAGAAGCAGGAATTCTCTCTGTGTGAAAATGGAGATGTGCACTAACTGATGTAGTAGCTAACTGATTCCTGTTATTTCCTCCCCACCACACACACAGACACTAAATCCAAACCAAAGCAAGATTATTATACTAGCCCAATAGAAAAAGAAAAAAATTCCACAGTCAGCAAAAGTTGCCATGAATGATAATTCTGACACTAAATAGACAGTACTGTTTAAACTCTCAATTCAGATTTTGTTGCTCAAATGAGATTTCTAAACTCATTCCACACTGTCAGGATTGAGCTGCTGCAGGCAATGAGGCATGCAGTCTCCAGGTGACTGAAGTTTCAGGGACAAATGTGACTTCCAAAAAAGTCACTGCACCATTTGTATGCTCAGCCCTGAGCAGCTCAGAGGCCGCACAGTCAAGAATTCCCAAGGCAGGTGTTTCCCAAGAAGAAGGAATTTTCTTTCTTCTAATGTGTATGAGGATGTGTGTGTGTGCTTCTAGGGAAATCATGGAATAGAAGTGATCCCAGTTTCAATGAATGGATGGCCAGATATAGGAAATTGCTAATATCTCTGTTAATTTATTTGATACAATCAGCATCTGTACACAATTTAGAAAAAATAAATTTATCAGGATTTTTGAGGTAAAGGGCTCTTTTTCCTGAATTGAAGGAGAAGTTAATGCACTTGGAAACTAGGGATTCCTCAGAAAATCCCATAACCTGCCTCCTTTTAACATATTGCCCTTGTTTATGGATCCAGAGGCTGACAAGGTTTCAGCCCCCTGTTCGCAAGAGCAGTCCCTTGGAGTTTAGTGAGACTAGACAGATGATTCATTAGCTTGAAGTCTAGGTAAGGGCTTGCCTGCCTCACACTTATTGAAGGGAGCATGATGAATAGATGTGGTCGGGTTGCATGCTTTTCATTTCCCAGACCCTTTGCCATCAACATTATTGCTTGCTCAAGAGAAGTAAAGAGGTGATCTTCACCTACAGTCTTCAACTGAATTCTTTCCTATGTCAAACATCGGGTGTAAAGAAAGGTTTGAAATTGTGACATATTTAAATTTCATTTGTTTTCCCTATTGAAGCAAGTCTGCAGTTTACTAATATGCAGTCTTAATTGAGCCCCTTGTTTAGTTTAGTCAGCAGTACTCTCCAGGTCTAAAGGCTCTGTCCAATCAGCCACCATGGGCATTTTATTTATCCAGCAATATCATTATGATACGTATGGTACAAACTCCTAAGGCCTCTAATTCACCTCTTTAATAATGACTGACTGTACTCCTATGATTTACTGGATGCTCTTCTAGGCACATGGGGTAAGGCTGGAGCAAGAAAAGCAAAGTTCTTACCCTCAGGGGTCTTAATCATCGATGTCAAGAACCTTCCCTTGATTATCTGTAAGCAGGGACTCTAATCTTTGGATTCAGAGGTTCTCCATTTAAACTTTCTGGCTGATTGGTTGGTTCATCTACATCTTGATAGGAATCAGTGGATAATCATAAAAGAATGGAGTAATTGATTACAAAGGGCCATGTAGTATTAGTGGAATTATTCTGCTAACCATAATAAGAACAGGAGAATTATACACTGGCTCTCCGATTTATAAAGCCCTTTTTCTGCTACATTCTATCAATAATATCAATGGGTCCTCCAGTGCACTGGCTTGACTCGTTCTGCATGCAGTCAGTGGGATCCTTAAGCTATTTTTGAGTAAATGTCTTCTGAGAGGAGTGGGCTTCCCTGGTAGCTCAGATGGTAAAGAATCTGCCTGCAATGCAGGAGAGATGGGTTCAATTCCCAGGTTGGGAAGATCCCCTGGAAAAGAGAATGACAACTAACTCCAGAATTATTGCATGGAGAATTCCTTGGACATACCATGGGGTCCCAAAGAGTTGGACACGACTGAGCAACTAACACTTTCACTTTCTGAGAGCAGTGGATTCTCTGAAACATCCGGATGGAATATCACACATGCTAATGTAATATAAAGTACAACTGGTGGAATTCCAGGGATACCTAGAATCCTATTAGAGTCTCCAGGGACTCTCAGGTGAAGAACTCCCTCACACAAAGCTAAGTGAGATGGCCCTCTGTTTTGTTTATATGTGATATGGAAATTATTTTAATTCATATGTGACAGTGATGCTCAAAGAATGTCCCTAGGATGCTGACCCATAGTAAACTTTGAGAACTTCTGTTGTATGATATTTGAGAGAATTTTTATATTCACAGTTTTTGGCCCTTTAATTAATGTTGCTTTCGTCTGTTACACTTGGGTCACCAATCTTCCCAACTCTGGCCAGTATGGAAAATTTCAGTGCTGGATAATGCCATTGGTGGACAGAGAATCAATAATTGAGGGAAAATGCAAAATAAATAGCAGGGGCAGGATGGTGTGGATAGGAACTGGCAATCTCCTGACATAGAATGAGCAGTAGGTCAGAGCCTGGAGATAGTCTGAAGATGTATAAACACTGATTGACAGAAAGCTTAGGACAGAAAGCTTTCTGACCTCTTAGGTTATGACAATTGGAAGGACATCTTCCAAATATTATTAAGACACCCAAGTAGTTCTGAACACAAAAAGGTTTAGAACTTCTGATAAACATGATTATCTTGACAAGGTGATCCAGACAGGCAGGACACAGAAAGTTGCTGCTATGGAATTCTAAAGAGAGGCTCGGATAAAACTGATATGAAAACAGGAGCAGTCAGCTTAGAATACTACAGAAGAAACATACACACTTTCAAAAGCTGTGTAGGAAAGGTGCCAGGATTGGAAATCCCTACACCTATATAATACAAACTACAATTGTGCCTGTCATTATATTCTTAATGTTATTATATCCCTGAGCAGGCACAAAGCTCAAGTCTTACATTCCTTCTGTACTATTCACATCCCCCAAACCCAACCTGTACAGTTCTATACAGGCAGCATTTACATCATTGATTAGTCTGTCAACTAATGTGTTCATTTATACTGTAACATCACAAAGCTATTATGAACCTTCAAACCTCTATGATGTGCTTTTACTTTAAAGATATGCTCTACACTCTCCATATTTCTATAAATTTTTTGACCCTACTAATTCAGGGGCCACTTTTTTCCACTTATTTAAGCATACATATTGTATAAATTGAGACAGTGTAGCCAGGCTGAATTTTGAAATTAAACACGTAGTGTTGGAACCAGTCTCCTGATTAAAATGAGACAGGCACTCAAAATCCTTAAGCAAGGACTGCTCTGGACTCCAAAACATATTGTCATTATAATTCAAGGGGCTCAGGTGGTTACAGGTAATATTTCCTTACTTCTTAGGTAGGCCATGATGACCTCACTTTTCCATCTGGCTAGTTCTAAGAAAGTACCAACTTCCATATGTCCCTGTTTCTTTAATTTTGCCACTGAAAAAGGCCAAGTAATGAAGAAGCATAGAAATGTGGTCCATGACAAATGGTAAGAAAGAAGTGAAGCAATCCCCTGCAGCCTGTCCTCCCCCATTAAATTCCATTAATACATACCTCTGAACAGATGTTTAAGTGAAGTATATATTTTCCAAGGTACCACGTTTAAGAAGATAGATAACAAAGATAGATTTTCCTGCTTCTTAAAAGAGTGTTTCTCTGGGCACATTTTGAGTACATCTTCCTAATTTGGAAGCTGTTGCCATAATTATTTAGTTCCAATCTCAATGGAAGGGCAATTAAAGCCAACATGGAAAGTAAAAACCAAGCATTACTTTTAAAGATTTCCAAGAAAAGCTATTCCATAGACTGCTTTCCCTAATTCATTCTAAAACCTTAGCTATGTCCAGGATCTTCTCTTAGATTTAAGTTTGCATTCTTAATTCTCTCTCTTAATAACAGAAAAAAATGGCTACCTTATTGAATGCATAGTTTGTGTCTTAACTGATGTGGTATTTCATACACAGCATGTCATTTTTGCAAGTTGATGAATCAGGAATAATATTTTTATTCCCATTTTATGAGTTGGGAACCTAAACCTAAAGACCAGGAGATTAAGTAAATTTTAAGAGGTCCCCATGGTAGTTCATGTTGGAGCTGGGCTTTAAATCCAGGTCTCTCTGACACTAAAGTTTATATTTTTAACCATGAATACTGTATTGGGTTCTTGCATATCCTGCACCTTTGTCTGTGACAGCAACCCCTTGTACTAAGGAAGAACTAGAGTTGTAACTCCCAAGCCATCTTCAATCCACACTGTGACCGCTGCTCTTTCATACCAGTCCCCTTGCTTACTGGAGAGACCAGTCCAGATGAAGGTGCCCTGAAGCTTCTCTTCCCTTACTAACCCACAAGGGGGTAATACTTCCAGTCTAGGTAAACTCTGATGTTGACCCAGGTGCTGCAGTGGTAAAGAATCTGCCTGCCAGTGCAAAAAACGCAGGGTTTGATCCCCATGTCTGGAAGATCCCCTGAAGGAGGAAANTAACCCACAAGGGAGTAATACTTCCAGTCTAGGTAAACTCTGATGTTGACCCAGGTGCTGCAGTGGTAAAGAATCTGCCTGCCAGTGCAAAAAACGCAGGGTTTGATCCCCATGTCTGGAAGATCCCCTGAAGGAGGAAATGGCAATGCACTCAGGATTGTTACCTGGACTGGCAAGCTACAGTCCATGGGATCGCAAATAGTCAGACACAACTGAGCAGGTAATATCTGTCTACTATCCATATTGTACATGGATTTGCCACGAACAATTTAACAGATTCCTTACCAACATGTGATTTCACCTTTCATATTATTTCACATCAACTCAGAACAAACTAATGATCCACTGAGAGTGGGGAAGCCTGTTAGGTGACCGAGTTCCGAGCCAGGGTCTTACATGCCAGACAGGCTTGAGTCCTTCTGTTTAAAATTGGCATCAGGAAAAATAATTGATGAGATATCATGGGATAATACAATGCAGACTAAATTGAGAAATATTCAGGAGACCTGAGTTCTGACCCCAGTTCTGTAAAGAGCAGTTATGTGGCATTGGACAAGTCTCGTCCCCAATCTGTGCTTCCAGCTCTGAGATTTCTCAGTGTCATTCCACCATGCTATAGATAAATATCATCGCAGTGGATCTGGGGATATATTCTAGAATATTTCTTCTCTGGAATGAAGTAGATGTCTTGATTAGTTAGATTTGAACTATGCTGTTAAGGAATAATCATAGTTTCCTAACTAAATAGTTGTACATATGTTTCCAAGCCACTGTATCAGGATCAGTTCAGGCATTAAACTTCTCTGAGCAACCAGGTGGGCAAAAATCTTGCCTCGTATTGGGACACAGATTCTGCTCTTTGGCTTCAACAAAGACCTACTTTAAACTAAATTAAGTAAATTTCCTAAGTACTTATTCATGCTTCTTTCCATAGTTTTGGAATTCAAGGATTAAGGTAGAATTTTTTGGAAAGCAGAGAAATTATTTTCTCCCTTCTAATTCTCTTACCCTCAGCTGAGCTGATTCAGTGGTTCAGAACCACCAAGGGCTCGGGGTGGGGAGAAGTCAAAAGGACACACAGAGCAAGATGGAAGTGTAGGAGGGCCTAGAGCCATGTCTACCCCCTAAACAAAGAAAAAAACAAACATTCCTTTGCTCTCACTGTTCTTAAGTACTGCTTTAAGCAATACTTAAATTTAATAGCTTTTTCCTTAATCTTTTCTACTTTAATGCTATTATAACTGAAACAAGCTATGGTGTTGTGCTTTTCAAAATATATTGTGTTGGGAGAATATTTTCATTTTAACCCATTAGCCCTCACAGCATGATAGGGCTTCCCGGCGGCTCAGATGGTAAAGAATCCACCTGCAATGCAGGAGACTGGGTTCAATTCCTGAGTTGGGAAGATCCCCTGGGGAAGGGAATGGCTACCCACTCCAGTATTCTTGCCTGGAGAAATGTCTATTGGACATGATTGGAACACATTGATTTTATCTCAGTTTAGAGTTGGTCGATCTGCAGATGTGCATACCTATTCTAGATACATCCAGACATTTCTTCACATGCTCAATATCAGCATTTTTAAAGGAGAAATTTGGAAATTCCAAGATTCTGGATTTTCATGAGACAGCTCTAGATTAAACAGCAGGCCTGTTTCTTCCCTAACTTAGTTTACCAGACAGGTCAAGCCCCCTTTGCATGGAGAAGTCGTGGAAGTGACTCCTATCTCTGGGTTGTTTCTGCTAGGCTGCTGGGGGACAGGGGAGACAGCTATCACAGCACTGGCACCCAGAAACATTACGGCAATGCTTCTGATTTAAAAGCATGCCAAGCTGCATTGTAAGCTACAGAATTAATTTCTTTTTGTTTCTAAAACCTTTTTCCTCAAAGTGTTGTGTATGGACCAGTGGTATCAGCATCCCTGGGGGAGCTCACTGGGAATGGAAATATCCCAGGTCTTACCACAGACCTACTGACCAGAACCTGTGTTTTAACCAGCTCCCCAAGTGATTCATAGGCCCCTGGAAACTCAAGTCTCAGATGCAAAGTTGACATTAGTGTTCCCTATTCACAGCGTGAGTTTGAAGTCAAGTGTGTCGACTTAGGCCAAAAACACCCTAAGAAAATTGAGTAATTGAGCCCGCACCCATCTCATGTAGATGTGTGATAGAGACATTAGAGAAACGCCTAGAGAATTACCAAGCAGCTAGTCCACACAGAAAGGCTCACCCTTATCCTCTATTGTTGGGCCCGTCACCTGGTTGAGCTTAAAGCCTATTACTGTCGGTCAATATTTTCCAAAAACGTTGAAATTAAATCTAATCGTGTCTTTAAGAAAATAAAAAATCAGCAGCAATTTTCTCAAGCCTCTTTGCGATTAGTTTACAACAGTAGCAGCATTAAGCCCTCGTTAGCCTAATCGTGTTAATATTATATGGAAACACAAGGTATAGGAACTATATACATAGGCACAAGGGTATTTGGGGAAAGTGAAACACAAAATTAGAGTGGAGTAGATTTTTGAAGTGGCTTTGCAATCCATGCTTTTCTCAGACAAGATTATTATGGCAGAGCCATTCATTGAAATCAAGGCTCATTCTCTGTAATTCAGGGAAATTCAGGACCTCTGAAAGGTACCTGATGAGCAGCACTTAAAATGAATGAGTCTGTTTTGTTACATGCTTTGCATTGGAACAGCCAATGTTTTCCCTTCAGAGTTCCCCTCCCTACAAGAAGAGGCTTCATCTGGGCCACGCTTACTTCCCTCTGCTGTCTCAGAGGCTATAGGCAGAGGATGACTCAGCTTCTGGAAAACAGAAACCTGTTTAAAGGGTTCTTACAGCTTCAGGAGGGTCTTAAAGCAGTTTCAGGTGTTCAGGGTAGGTGGAGGCTTGCCTGGACACTGAGCGCTCAGCCTCAAAGTTCTCTCTGCCCTTTGAACATTCAGGTCTGTTCTCTCACCTCACCGGGTTTCTTGATTACGTGGAGGAAGAGAATGTTCAGTTCTGATTATCACTGTGGATCATACTAAAGTAGGTGAGATACATCCAAGCTATTCAACTATAGGTATACCTATGGCTGATTCCTACTGCGGTTTGACAGAAAACACCAAAATTCTGTAAAGCAGTTATCCCTTCAGTAAAAAAATTTAAAGCCATTCAACTAATGTAACAAATTGCATCGGCTGCATGCCACGCCCTGTGTTGGGTGCTGGAGACTTGAGTGAAGAACAATAGGAGACATGATGCATGACCCTCCAGGAGCTTGAGTCTAGTACAAAAGACAAAAATCAGATAAACCTATCATTACAGATTATCACAGAGGAAAACTGCCTGGTGCTGTGAGAGGGAAAATTTAATGGACAGAGGATCTTGCGGGCTACAGTCTACAGGGTCACCAAGGACTGAGGACACACACCAACAGTGAGAGGAGGATACCAAGTTGTGGGCTCTTAGAAATGACTTTCTTGAGCAAGGAACTGTGAGCTGATGGTTAGATGGTGGAAGCATCCAGTACCTTTAGCTACGTTAAATGAAAGCCACTGTGGGTGGAAGTAAAACGCTGTCATGGTGAAGGGGCTAAGATGTTTTAACTTCCCTGTAACTCAGTTCTATCATCATAACCCCGACTTCTTATCATTCAGTTGGCTAAGTAAGTGTGTGATACTTAAAGAAGGGTTTCTCAAATTCTGATTGTCATCTGGAGATCTTGATAAAAATGTGGATTCTGATTTAATAAGTCTGGGATGGAGTGAAATTCTACATTTCTAGCAAGCTGAGGCCTCTGGTCCTTGAACCACACTGAGCAGGAAGAGTAAAGAGCACTTAGAACAGTACCTGATTCTTTGCAAACTCTTAACAAACGCTCTCAGCTTAGCTCTTTGAGCACTGATATCCTGCCCTTATTCAGAATTGGTTAACTGATTTTTCTTGTGAACTCTTTTTTAAAATTTATCTTTTATTGACGTCTAGCTGAATTGCAATGTGTTATTTACTACTATATAGCAAAGTGACTCAGTAATAATATATTTATTGTTTCATATTTTTTCTATTATGCATTATCACAGGATATTGAATATAGTTTCCCACTATACAATAGGACCTTGTTTATCCATTCTGTATATAGAATTTTGCATGGGCTAATCCCAAACTCCCATTCCAACCTTCTCCCACTTCCCTCCCCCTTGACAAGCACCAGTCCATTCTCTATAGTGATCTCATGATCAGATGAAAAGCTTTTTGTTTCAGTCCTCAAAACTGAAGTTGTTTCTATCCTATTTTAGTCATTGCTATTTCCTTAGTAAGTAGAGTATGACGGGCATAAATTCCTCTGATTTTTGCTCCAAAGAACTTGAGCTGCCTTCATTCTGAATGTGACATGTCTTTGCTAAGGACAGTAAAGAACAAATAAGGAAGCTGTGAGACCTTGGTTTCAATGTCCACTGGGTCTGGAAATATCTCAGAAGTTGTATATTCTTGTCACTTTCAGCACAGCTAGGCTTGACCCCTTTCTCCCCTCTGGGTTTCTGTGACATTCGGTTCTCCTGTTACATCTCTGATGTCTCTGCTTCTTACTGGCTGACTCCCCTCGCTACTTCCATAGTTATTCCAGTGGAACGGTCTTTTTCCTGGTGTGTTCTCAATATTCTCATTCAAGCCAAACATCAGTTCTCTTCCGTGTCTATAACTCTTTGAATAGCATCTCTATTCTGTCGTTTACTCGGGCTCAGTCAAAATGATTACCTCTTCCCTTCCCTCGACTCCCACCCAGCCGAGACATATAAACAGTAGGGGCTGATTCATTTTAGGCCAAGATGGCCCTTAGATCAATAGCATCCTGATTGCCTGAAAGCTTGTTAGAAATGCACATTCTTGGACCAGATCTGCTGAAACTGAGGATCAGGTCCCACAAGCCCTCTAGGTGCTTCTGATTCCTGCTGAAATATGAGAACTTCTCTTCTGCAGAAGAGATGTTCAGTCTTGGCTGAGTGTAGGCATCATAAGGGGAGATCTATGAGTGTTGATGTGTGCATCTCATCTCCAGAGATTCTTAGTAAAGAGCTGGCATGGACACTGTAATTTTTAAAATCTCCTCTGTTCATTATAATGGATTACCAAGGTTGAAGACTAAGTTCTCCTTTTCAAATTTATTTTCCTTTTCTTTCTCACTGTCTCTCCCTTGGGTTTTCATTACCTTGTACCTGTTTTATCTAGGTAGCAATCTAATCTCTATCACATTTCTCTCACCTGGAGCCTAACCTGTGTAATAGGGTCATACATCTCTTGATAATATTTTCCTCTGACCAAATCCTGTGCGAGTTTCTCATTGCCTAGAGAAGAAATGGCAAACACCTGACCATGGCCATTGAGAACTTTGCTTAGCCAGGCCTCTAACTTTACTTGAAGTTTCAGGTGGCAGTACATCTTATACAGCAACCAAACCAAAACATACCCACCCTGAATTTTCCTGTTTTCTTACCTTCATTCATAATGTTCCTTTTGCTTGGAATTTCTTTCATACATCAAATTCACATCTCTTAAAAGTTGCTTTTTCCATGGAACTTCTCCAAAGTGGCTCCAAAGGTAGAAACCACTTTTATATATTTTAAGAGGTACTTTGATGGCAATTTCCTGAATCACACTCTAACTTGTATTATAGACTTTAAGAAGTCTTTGTTAAACTATATGTGCCTGATGAGCTAGCAGGCTGGTAGCTTTCACTACATACATTGATTTGCCTACATGGAGCCAGCTGGTATGTGGGGAAGTTGCAAGGAAACAGGAAAAAAAGCCCATCTCAGCCAGCCTCTCCTTCTATCAGTTCAGTTCAGTTGCTCATTCATGTCCGACTCTTTACGACCCCATGGACTGCAGCACGCCAGGCCTCCCTGTCTACTGAATCTTGCTCAAACCATGTTCATCGAGATGGTGATGCCGTCTAACCATCTCATCCTCTGTCATCCCCTTCCCCTTCTATGGCTGTGCCTAAACCTTAAAGCGAGATAGCTACTGGTAAAGTCATTGAGAATTGCCTCTCTGAATAGGCCTGAGATGCATGAGCCATAAGCAAGATTGATTGGGGCTTAGCAAACAAGGGGCCACAAAGAATAGGGAGAGTCTTTCTCCACCTGTACACAGTACATGTGTGACTTCAGCTCAGGAGAGCCTGCAGGGAGGCGGCTTGAACACCTGGTAGGGTTACTAGATTTAGCAAATAAAAATACAGGACATCCAGTTAAATTTGAATTTGGGGTAAACAAAAATTTACGTTTATAGAATAAGTATGTTCTAAATATTGCATTCTTCACTTATCTGAAATTTAGATTTAACTAGGCATCCTGTATTTTTTCTGGCAGCATAGCACAGTGGGAATTCACAGAATCACATCTGAAGACCCACGCACAGACTTCAAAATGCCAGGGGACTAGCCCCGGTTCTAACACACAGGAGTCACCATCAGCTGGGGGGCCAAAGAGCAGAGCGTGAAAGCCAGTTTAGGGAATAATAAAGATATTAGGGGCTTCCCAGGTGGTGCTAGAGGTAAAGAGCCTGCCTGCCCATGCAGGAGGTGTAAGAAACGAAGGATCGATCCCTGAGTTGAGAAGATCCTGTGGAGAAGGGCATTACAACCTTATCCAGTATTCTTGCCTGGAGAATCCTATGGACAGAGAAACCTGACTGGCTACAGTCCATGGGACGGCACAGAATCGGACACGACTGAAGCGACTTAGCACAGCACAGCACAAAGATATTCTCAAGACTCCCAGAATGGGTAAAAGTTTTCAGGGGCCAGAGTTTCTGTCTTATTCAAGTAGGGATGCAAGCAGATGAAATTTAAGTTCCTTTTGATATGACTTCATATGTGTGCTCTGTCCTAAGGAAACATAACTTACACTGGTCATTTTAATAGTTTCAAGTCTTCATTTGCTAGTGAAATGAAAATTAAATGATAAATGAAAGAAACCTATTCAAAACTGCACTAAGTAAATATTGCATTTAGAAGACGTCTTTTGTTTTATATTTTATCTCTGAGAAGATGAAAATATTTATACATAAGTGGAACTATAATTAAATAAACTTAAGTTATAAGATAAATAAGTCCTGGAGGTATGGTGCACAGCACAGAGACTATAGTTAACAATATGTATTGTATATTTGAAGGTTACTAAAAGCAGGATGTTAACTAATGCAATATGCAAACTATATGCAAAATATATCAAATCATTATATTGTATAACTAAAACTAATATAGCGTGATATGTCACTTTTATCTCAATTTTTTAAAATGTAAAAAAGAAAAAAAAAACTGCCCACATTTGCCAGAACCATATCTACAGTGAAAACATCAATATATGATACATAAAATAATTTCAGTCAACAGTATGGTTTCAGAAGAATTTTGTTTGGTTCTTTTTTTAAAAGGGTCCCTCAATTACTCAATTTTGAGAATCATTCGATTGGAGAGAGGGATATTTATTTAGCTACCCATGCTAAATGTAGGACTGAGAGTATCGTAAGCAGAAATTCAACTTTCTTAGTGGCTCAGATGGTAAAGAATCGGCCTGCGATGCTTGAGACTCAGGTTCGATTCCTGGATCAGGAAGATCCCCTGGAGAAGGGAATGGCTACCCACTCCAGTTTTCTTGCCTGGAGAATCCCATGGACAGAGGAGCCTGGGAGACCACAGTCCACGGGGTCGCCAAGAGTCAGACGTGACTGAGAGACTAACACTTTCACACTTTCTGAACAGAAATACTGAAGGTCATAAAATGTAAAGTAAGAGATTTTATCATTTCTATTCATGTGATGGTAAAGAGTGAAATTGATTTCTTAAAACTAAGGGAATTGGTTAAAAAAGTGAAGAGCAGAAGTCCTATGTCAGAAAGGAAGGAAGGGAGGGAGAAAGAAAATAGATGATACAGCAGGTTAGTGAAAATTTGTTCAGTGAGGATATTAGCAAGCCGAAGCTAAACCCCTGGACAGGATCGGTTACCCTTTCTGTGTATGAAACGTGGCATTAAAATCAAAGACGAAGCATGCTCTTAAACGTCTGTGCACCAGCACTAAGCACATGGACTACTTAGAACCCTTCTTATTTTTCTTTAAGATTATCAAGCTTGTTTTAATAACCAGATATGTTTTTATTGGGCTGTTGTTATCCTCTCTTGTGACATTTGTTCCACTCAGAAAAATAAGTCTTTAAAATAGGATCATTTGAACAAAACTGCTAAAATTACCCTAAAAAAATAATTTAAAAATAGGTAATGAGTCTCCATCCCTGCACTGATAAACTTTCGGTTTGTAATTTAAATCTGCAAGTCACCTTTTATTTGTAAACTGAGAAATCACCATCCTGTTGTATATTTTAATCATTNTGTCACTTTTATCTCAATTTTTTAAAATGTAAAAAAGAAAAAAAAAACTGCCCACATTTGCCAGAACCATATCTACAGTGAAAACATCAATATATGATACATAAAATAATTTCAGTCAACAGTATGGTTTCAGAAGAATTTTGTTTGGTTCTTTTTTTAAAAGGGTCCCTCAATTACTCAATTTTGAGAATCATTCGATTGGAGAGAGGGATATTTATTTAGCTACCCATGCTAAATGTAGGACTGAGAGTATCGTAAGCAGAAATTCAACTTTCTTAGTGGCTCAGATGGTAAAGAATCGGCCTGCGATGCTTGAGACTCAGGTTCGATTCCTGGATCAGGAAGATCCCCTGGAGAAGGGAATGGCTACCCACTCCAGTTTTCTTGCCTGGAGAATCCCATGGACAGAGGAGCCTGGGAGACCACAGTCCACGGGGTCGCCAAGAGTCAGACGTGACTGAGAGACTAACACTTTCACACTTTCTGAACAGAAATACTGAAGGTCATAAAATGTAAAGTAAGAGATTTTATCATTTCTATTCATGTGATGGTAAAGAGTGAAATTGATTTCTTAAAACTAAGGGAATTGGTTAAAAAAGTGAAGAGCAGAAGTCCTATGTCAGAAAGGAAGGAAGGGAGGGAGAAAGAAAATAGATGATACAGCAGGTTAGTGAAAATTTGTTCAGTGAGGATATTAGCAAGCCGAAGCTAAACCCCTGGACAGGATCGGTTACCCTTTCTGTGTATGAAACGTGGCATTAAAATCAAAGACGAAGCATGCTCTTAAACGTCTGTGCACCAGCACTAAGCACATGGACTACTTAGAACCCTTCTTATTTTTCTTTAAGATTATCAAGCTTGTTTTAATAACCAGATATGTTTTTATTGGGCTGTTGTTATCCTCTCTTGTGACATTTGTTCCACTCAGAAAAATAAGTCTTTAAAATAGGATCATTTGAACAAAACTGCTAAAATTACCCTAAAAAAATAATTTAAAAATAGGTAATGAGTCTCCATCCCTGCACTGATAAACTTTCGGTTTGTAATTTAAATCTGCAAGTCACCTTTTATTTGTAAACTGAGAAATCACCATCCTGTTGTATATTTTAATCATATTTTTGGTAAACTTGTATAATTACATATGTATAGTGAAAGTGAAGTCCCTCAGTTGTGTCCGACTCTTTGCGACCCTGTGGATTGTAGCCCACCAGGCTCCTCCATCCATGGGATTTTCCAGGCAAGAGCACTGGAGTGGATTTCCATTTCCTTCTCCATTACATATGTATATATGTACATACATTCTTTTCTTTTCTTTTTTTTTCTCTTTTCACATTTCTTGCTTAGAAAGAAATGGGAAGGACTTCCTTGGTGATGTAGAGGGTGCTGGTTGGACACCCTGATCGGGGAACTAAGATCCCATATGCCTCCTGGCCAAAAGGCCAAAACATGAAACAGAAGCAATATTCTAAAAGAAATGAGTGTAAAGTCTAGCGTCATTTCTCCCTTCCCAGGATCCAGGTGTTCTTGCACAATGCAGTTTGGGGGATGATTTCTCTAGAGCAGACTCCTGGGTGGAAAAGGCAGAGCCTGAACAACGGAGTGTGAGGTTAGGGTCAGTGGGCACCAGTAAGTGTCTCTGGAGACAGACACCCTGCTAAGCTCCCGGGGGGCCTGAGGAGCTCAGTGGCTGCGCTAGTTTGCTGCTAAGTCACTTCAGTTGTGTCTGACTCTGTGCGACCCCACAGACGGCAGCCCACCAGGCTCCCCCGTCCCTGGGATTCTCCAGGCAAGAACACTGGAGTGGGTTGCCATTTCCTTCTCCAATGCATGAAAGTGAAAAGTGAAAGTGAAGTGGCTCAGTCATGTCCGACTCCTGGCGACCCCATGTATTGCAGCCCACCAGGCTCCTCCGTCCATGGGATTTGCCAGGCAAGAGCACTGGAGTGGAGTGTCAGTGCACTGGCTTAATGACCCCTTTTTGCAGATCAAGCATACCTCTCTAAGGGAATAGCACACAAAGCTGGTACTAGCTGCTCGACTTTATTATCATTGCATTCTTTTCAACCACTCTTCCCTTGGGGATTATTTTTAAGGGCTTAGATCCTTTCTAGGCTATGAAACTTTAGACATCTTTTATCAACTAATCACATCAGCATGTCTCTTGCTAAACAATGTTCACTTACATTTTGAGTTAATTTATCTCAAAATGTTGTTTATAAACTGATGTTATCCTACTCATCTTCCTGACAGAAAAAAATATTTTGGTAGTTGGTAACTAAATTGACATAAGATTTTTTACTTCCCTTCTTGCCCTCAGCTCTGCATCCTTAAGTTATTGATAATGTTAAAGTTATAAGCATTTGACAGTGTGGCCCATTTAGCTTAAAACAACATTTTTTTTTTTTTGAGGTGGGTCATAGTTTTTAATGGATTGAGATGGAAGAGGCTCAAATTGATTGAACCCCTCTTTTGAAATTATTAAATAGTGATGAAGGTAGTAGAAAGGAAATAGATCTATGTGTGAATTTCTAATTCTATCATTTTTTACTGTATGACCTTAGATGTATTTAATGTTTTTGTCCCAGTTTTTCTATGTAAAAAAAGTATTATTATTTTTTACATGACAATAAAAGTATTTTTAGTATCTACTCTCCATATTTTGAAATTTTCAGACACTTAGTGGTTTCTTAAAAAATTATAGCTTTTTAATCTAAATCAACATCATAAAAACACCAAGTGAAAACTTGCTCACAATCCTATTGACCAATTTTATAAACAACTGATTTCCAGTTTCTGACTGTGAAGTACATAGATGCTATATAGAGTACATGTCTTTCTTGAGACTGTTAAATTTTTCCATAAAAATTTACATAATTATTATTTTTTGTAGCTCAAAAGCCTGGCAAGTGATTGTAGCATAATTTACTTAATTGTTCATTTACTGTTATCTTGAGAGTAGAGTAGGACTGTTTTTGGAGCTGATTTCCACATTCCTTAACAGACAAAAGGAAGAAAGCAAAATATTCTGGCTTGTCAACAGAAGCTGGAGAAAAAGAGCATTTTCTTATGTGATTTAAAAAGTCGCTTTCATAAGTATATGCACTTATGCAAGCACGATACAAATTTAGGTCAACAAGTTCCAGGGGAGCAGGTGTCCCAAGAAAAACCTTGGATAGAAATTAGAAGTACCTGATTTATTTATAGACCAACTACAAAATGCTGTAAATTGCCTTGTTAAGGACCACATCCAAGAGTAAGCTTATAAGAGTACCATGTGGCTTGTCCTATTACAAAGTAATTTTTAGTGCTTTTCATTTGGTATAGCTCAATGATTCTCAAAAGGAACACTTCAGGAACTTTCCTGTTAAATGATGTCTGGGTCCCTTCCTCAGACCAACTGAATCAGAATCTCTGGAGAAGGGACCTGAGAATTGGTATTTTCTTAAGCTCTTTGTATGATTCTAATGAATAACCAGGTTGAGAAACACTGAGAGACCTTAGACCAGAAAAAGATCCCCCTGTCCTACTCACCTCCTTTACAGATTCATAGGATGAAAAGATAAGGGAATGATACCGCTTCCTTTGGCCTTTCACTTCAAGTCTTAATCTGGGGTCTCAAAAAAGAGGGCATTTGCCTTGACACAATCAATCACAGTACCATTTCCTTGGCAAGTAAGCTGCCTCCACGAGAGCTCTGTAGCTAAAGTAAACAACTTCATTCTCTCTTATAATTCCGTAATCCTGTATTGATTGGCCAGAAATATGATGTCTTAATCATTTTGCTCTGCTCCAGAGATGTCCAGGATTGCCAGTCATTGGTATCCCTTGACACTTTAGAAGGCATCCTTTCTTAATATACTTCTTCCAGCAGATTAATAAGAAAACCTGTAAATATTTATTATAATGGTGATAGAGCCAAAGGAAATGAATCTTGATAGCTCAAAGAAGTCTATTTCAAGTATAGGCTTTCAATTCTTACTAAGCTGTTATTAGCTCCTTGATTTCCACTGTGTGTATTAGTTGTTCAGTCATATCTGACTCTGCGTCCCCATGGACTGTAGCCCATTAGGATGACCTAAATCCCTTCGTATCCTGAGATAGGGTTTGCTGCTGTGTAACCAGTTCATTAATACTATTCACTGTTAGCCCATTCTTGTAATAAGCATGTAGTAGGAAGGCAATGGCACCCACTCCAGTACTCTTGCCTGGAAAATCCATGGACGAAGGAGCCTGGTGGGCTGCAGTCCATGGGGTCACTAAGAGTCAGACACAACTGAGCGACTTCACTTTCACTTTTCACTTTCATGCATTTAGAGGAAGAAATGGCAACCCACTCCAGTATTCTTGCCTGGAGAATCCCAGGGACAGGGGAAGCCTGGTGGGCTGCCGTCTCTGGGGTCACACAGAGTCAGACACGACTGAAGCGACTTAGTAGCAGCAGCAGGAAATAAAGAAATATGTATTGCATAAATGAAGGATCAAGTGAATTAACTATCTGGCTTTTTAATTGTCCCATATTATGCTTTGAAGAGCTTCCCAGGTGGCGCTAGTAGTAAAGAAGCTAAATGTAGGAGATTAGAGATGCAGGTTTGATCCCTGGGTCAGGAAGATCCTCTAGAGGAGAGCACGGCAACTAACTCCAGTACTCTTGCTTGGAGAATCCCATGGACTGAGGGACCCAGCAGGCTCCACTCCCTGGGGTGGCAAATAGATACAACTGAAGTGACTGAGCACGCTCAAGCTTTGAGAATATCATATTAAAGAATTTCAAAATACTCCCAGTCTTAACTTAGTCAAAATTTACTTAATCTTCAACCAAATCCCACACCTTCTATCTTTTCATCTGTGAAAATACTGTTATCCTTTTCTAGATGAATGAGTTTTGGGAAGGCTAACTATCTCTAGTTTAAGCAAGCTTGAGGCTTCTAACTCCTTCACAAACGGATCTTGGCACCCCCAGATTGGTGTGGCAAGTCTATTCATATAAAACAATATTAACACGATGTCTAATTACAGAAAAAGTATGTTCATTAAAGTGCATTGAATATTTAAAGTAGGTCAAACTACAGAGGAGCCATAAAAATCTAAGTGCCCTTCCTGGGTCAGTAGAAAGCTTTCCACTGGCATCCCAGTGGGTTCACAAATCTTATACTCCCTCTCTTACTATTTTTAAGTGGCAATTATAAATCACTTGATACAGTGAGGTGAAAGGATTTTTTCTGCATCAATATGAATGATGTGGGTATGCCCCACTGGCCACCAGTAACTGGAAATTATACCTCACAAAAGGAAAGCCAAACATTTGATATCCCACTATCACTTTCATGTTAAATATTTTACCTTTAGCAAAAAGTAAAAGTATTTTACAGAGTTGAATCCATACTTATATTTTGCAGAACCATATATAATAAAGTAAGGAATTGACCTTTCTCTTATTTACTGTTCTAGAAGAAAGTATTTTTTCACTTTTTCTTACTTTTTCACAAATAGTTACTGTGACATGCCTTAAGGGAGTTTGACCTAATCCTTGTTTTGTGTGCACATATTTTTACAAGGCTTCATTGAAAGATATCTGGGAAGGTTATCTAACCTACATGTTTCAGAAAGCCCTGTTAGATATAATTGCTTCAATAAACTACTCACTATCTCTTCAGAAGAAAATTACTCCTCATATCTATTTAAAATAGGCATTTCTATTTGTTCTTCCTTCAGTAAAAAAGAAAACTGGTCTTTGCTATCATTTTTTAATCATCCTATGACCTTGGAAATGACCATTACTTTCTCTTGGACTGAATACTCTCTTATGCGTAGACCTCATTTGCTAACTCACAACCTTTTTGTTTTTAGCAAACTTCTAAGTTTTGGGAAATTGATGTCTCCTGAGTTTTAAACACCTATGCTGTGTTCAAAAGATATGTAAATTAATTTTCCTGATCCAAACATTCTTTCCGTATTTGTCTTACCCAAGTGAACAGCTTTTCTCAATAGAAATGTATGCTATGGTTATACTGTTTCAGACACTGGGCTAGGTGTTGGAGTTACAGAGAAAAGTTACAGACCCTCTTTTTCTAGAAATCTACAGTCTAGTGAGGAAGGAGGGCAAGTAAATGGGGAAGTAGCAGTACAGCATGGTAACTTGAACTTAAAGGATAGTTCAAAATGATTCAGAGCACAGAAAAGTCCAGAACTGGTGTTACATTAGATTCAGAATCCTCCAGGGCTCTATAATAAAAACAAATACTCTTTACTGGTGGAAGAGGTCTTTCAGGAATGCTTATTTCAATTGATAATAAATGTTTTATTTTTTGAAATGTATTCATTAAAACTAAGGTCAGGGGAGAGCTGCTTTCTGTCAGCAGGGAAATGTTTTGCCATGATCGGTTACTCTGAAGGTTATGAAGTCAGCATAAAATCCCAATAATGCTGTAGACTTAAAAAATGAGTACAAAGCAGAAAAATTTTATGGGTATGGACCAAGAAATATCAAAATGAAAAACATGAGGGTTATTCATCTTCCACAAGATCTGGCCAGAAGATTGTGGGATACTGGAACTTTCCATGATCCCCCCAAATCCTCCTACCCTCAGATCTTTCTTCCCAACTGATAGTAACTGGTAAGGTAATTGTGTGATTATTTAACCAGCAAAAATAAAGGATCTATGCAAGTACAAGAGGGTTGTTTCACGATTTATTAAAGATGTCTTGTACTTACATAAATGCATCATTCTGCTGGCTAAATAATCCCACAGTTACCTTAACAAAATTGTAAAACCACTGCTAAAATGCTGAGCATTTTTAATAAGGACAAAGAGTAGGTTAATTCTTACTTTGGGGTGGGAGGGATAATGTCTGATTTAATAAACATCTCTGACTTAATGTCTGCTTGAATAGTAAATCAGCAATTTTGCTTCCACTAAACAAATGAGTTAAATCTCTCTGGAACAGGATAGGTAAATAAAATCAACAAAATGTATCTCACATCTTTGCTGATTGAAAGGATGTTAGATGTATGCTTCGGAGAGTTACTGTTTATATGCAAATTCTAGGACTTTAAGTCTCTGTGTTAAAAAGAAACATAAAATGAAAATGTGCCTCATTTTTTTCATAAGATTTTTTGTACTAACAAAGTGAAATGGGGCATTAAAAAACCACCCAGTGAATTCAGTCTTTATGGATAGAAAATTGGGACATAATTGTCTGACTGTCCTACAGCCACACTTATTTTGCTCTACTTATCTTAGTAATTACTAGTTCTCTGAGATTTTGTTGTTGTTTGTTGAATTCACACATGGTACAACTGAAAGCTGGCAACTCTCTTTCTTTGAATTTTTTGGAGGCAAGGATAGACCATGGCATTTGTGATGAAGGTCCATGGGAACAGTTCCACCATATAATGTGAAAGAGCCAGGACTCAACAGGCAGGAATTCATCTGGTTCTCACCAGCAGCCGAGTGAGGTGCTACCTTATATTATCTTTTATCTCTTCACAAGGAGGAAACTGAGGCACAGATGGTTAAGTAACTTGTCAAATTCATTCAGATGACAGGGAGCCTGTATCCTTATTGCAGTGCCAACCACTCTTACTCCTATAACTGCTGACCACACTGTTGACCACTGATCATATGGGTCTCTCAATCTCTAGCTTGGTTGCACATAATATTTCTAAAGTTATTCCTGACGGTTTTCATGGGAAACTCAAGATTAAAAGTGGAAAAAGACTCACAGTATCATCAAATTCATCCTCACCCCAAACTAATAAAAGTATATTCCCCATAGCATTTCTTTTCCGAAGCAATTTAGGCAGTTTTATTAAGTTCAATTTATGTGCACCTCACTTAATTGATCGAATTTCTGCCACTGTCTTGGAATATCTCTCTAAAGTCCTAATAAATCTAATATCATGACACTTTTCAATTATAAAACTCTCTCTCTTTATCATGGCGATTCATTATTCCTTTTTCTATTAACAACTTAAATTGACCCTAAATAATTCTTCTTTTCCTAACAAGTCATGCTGATTCCCAGTTTTTTTAAAGACCAGAAATCAAAGCCCACATCCCAGTTTTGTGGAATAGGAACCATTGTAGATAGAAACATATTTGANTATTTCAATTGATAATAAATGTTTTATTTTTTGAAATGTATTCATTAAAACTAAGGTCAGGGGAGAGCTGCTTTCTGTCAGCAGGGAAATGTTTTGCCATGATCGGTTACTCTGAAGGTTATGAAGTCAGCATAAAATCCCAATAATGCTGTAGACTTAAAAAATGAGTACAAAGCAGAAAAATTTTATGGGTATGGACCAAGAAATATCAAAATGAAAAACATGAGGGTTATTCATCTTCCACAAGATCTGGCCAGAAGATTGTGGGATACTGGAACTTTCCATGATCCCCCCAAATCCTCCTACCCTCAGATCTTTCTTCCCAACTGATAGTAACTGGTAAGGTAATTGTGTGATTATTTAACCAGCAAAAATAAAGGATCTATGCAAGTACAAGAGGGTTGTTTCACGATTTATTAAAGATGTCTTGTACTTACATAAATGCATCATTCTGCTGGCTAAATAATCCCACAGTTACCTTAACAAAATCGTAAAACCACTGCTAAAATGCTGAGCATTTTTAATAAGGACAAAGAGTAGGTTAATTCTTACTTTGGGGTGGGAGGGATAATGTCTGATTTAATAAACATCTCTGACTTAATGTCTGCTTGAATAGTAAATCAGCAATTTTGCTTCCACTAAACAAATGAGTTAAATCTCTCTGGAACAGGATAGGTAAATAAAATCAACAAAATGTATCTCACATCTTTGCTGATTGAAAGGATGTTAGATGTATGCTTCGGAGAGTTACTGTTTATATGCAAATTCTAGGACTTTAAGTCTCTGTGTTAAAAAGAAACATAAAATGAAAATGTGCCTCATTTTTTTCATAAGATTTTTTGTACTAACAAAGTGAAATGGGGCATTAAAAAACCACCCAGTGAATTCAGTCTTTATGGATAGAAAATTGGGACATAATTGTCTGACTGTCCTACAGCCACACTTATTTTGCTCTACTTATCTTAGTAATTACTAGTTCTCTGAGATTTTGTTGTTGTTTGTTGAATTCACACATGGTACAACTGAAAGCTGGCAACTCTCTTTCTTTGAATTTTTTGGAGGCAAGGATAGACCATGGCATTTGTGATGAAGGTCCATGGGAACAGTTCCACCATATAATGTGAAAGAGCCAGGACTCAACAGGCAGGAATTCATCTGGTTCTCACCAGCAGCCGAGTGAGGTGCTACCTTATATTATCTTTTATCTCTTCACAAGGAGGAAACTGAGGCACAGATGGTTAAGTAACTTGTCAAATTCATTCAGATGACAGGGAGCCTGTATCCTTATTGCAGTGCCAACCACTCTTACTCCTATAACTGCTGACCACACTGTTGACCACTGATCATATGGGTCTCTCAATCTCTAGCTTGGTTGCACATAATATTTCTAAAGTTATTCCTGACGGTTTTCATGGGAAACTCAAGATTAAAAGTGGAAAAAGACTCACAGTATCATCAAATTCATCCTCACCCCAAACTAATAAAAGTATATTCCCCATAGCATTTCTTTTCCGAAGCAATTTAGGCAGTTTTATTAAGTTCAATTTATGTGCACCTCACTTAATTGATCGAATTTCTGCCACTGTCTTGGAATATCTCTCTAAAGTCCTAATAAATCTAATATCATGACACTTTTCAATTATAAAACTCTCTCTCTTTATCATGGCGATTCATTATTCCTTTTTCTATTAACAACTTAAATTGACCCTAAATAATTCTTCTTTTCCTAACAAGTCATGCTGATTCCCAGTTTTTTTAAAGACCAGAAATCAAAGCCCACATCCCAGTTTTGTGGAATAGGAACCATTGTAGATAGAAACATATTTGATATAATTTTAAAGTGACCTCTTCCTGCCCCAAATTTAGACTGGAGGAAACTGACAGCTAATGTTCTTCTAAATTTTATTTAGTAACCACTATGCTGAGGGTACCCATAATATTTGAAGACATGATAAATAAACATTGATAGAGTTCTTACTATGTGCAAAGTCAGAGTTGACTGTGTGTTTCTGAAGCAGTCTTCTGTCCCTACTAGCAGGGAATTTACAACCTCATTAACATGTCAAATGTGTACATTGAGTGTATAAGGCAGTAAGTGCCCAGTGAGAATGCAGACACTGCTTGCTATAGAAAGGAGTTAAGAGTTTATCTTTTCCTAAACTTTAAGGATGAAGTAGGATTTGAGTTAGTTCCAAAAGCAAAAGTTAGAGTCAGCTGAAGAAGTATAGGGATAGCTCTTGAGACAAAAGAAGAGCAAGTCTGTAGAGTATGCCCACTGGGGTGGTAAGTCAGCATTTTTTTTTTTTTTTGCATTAAACAAATGAGAATTATTTTCTTCCCTCAAACTGGCCCTGGTAAGCTAATTAGACTTATAGAAAGCCCTTTTGAAACAGTGAATTATAAGACTCCCTGACTATGCCAAATTTATGAGAACTGAAAAACTGTAAGATTTCTAGGTACTCTTGACATTGAGTGGGATAATTCTTAGTTGTGTGGTAGTTCTGTACATCATAGGCTTCTCTGGTGACCCAGATGTTAAAAAAAAAAAAATCTGCCTGCAACGCAGGAGACTTGGGTTTGACCCATGGGTTGGGAAGATCCCCTGGAGAAGGAAATGGCAACCCACTCCGTATTCTTGCCTGAGAAATCCCATGGATAGAGCCTGGCAGTCTACAGGCCATGGGGTTGCAAAGAGTTGGACCCTAAGGGCAGAGCACTAACCCTTTTTTCGCTTTCTGTGTTTCATATGGTGTTTAGGGGCATCCCTGCCCTTTATTCTGTAGACTCTGGGAGTATTGGCTTTCTCTCCCAAGTTGTGACAGACAAAAACAGTGTCTCCAGATAGTAAGCACCCAAAGGGTGCAAAATTGCTCCCCACGAAGAACCAGTACTCTAATTATTTGAACATGGAAGGAAAGAGTCCTCTTAGAATTCTTCCCACCTTCCATAACATCAGGAAAATAGTCTTTACTAACCTGAAGCCCTCATATTACATGTTGTAAATCCTCCTCTTCACTGGCCTGGGAGCATGTGCCTTGCATGTCAGGGGTACTCAGCCCACTTGGCGGGACATCAGGCTTTTATCTCCGGAGAATGTCTAGGATGCCTAGTGAAATCCACAAAGACATGCTCGCCAATATCTCTTCTTGGAGGAGGAGAAGCTCTTCAGGCTTGTTCANTACTCAGCCCACTTGGCGGGACATCAGGCTTTTATCTCCGGAGAATGTCTAGGATGCCTAGTGAAATCCACAAAGACATGCTCGCCAATATCTCTTCTTGGAGGAGGAGAAGCTCTTCAGGCTTGTTCACTTGTCAAAACTGTAGTCCATTTTAGATTAGAAACCTATTTCAATTGTAAATTCCATTGGTGGGAGAAGCTCAGCATTTAGGAGCAAGCACAGCTGGTGCTTCCTGGATGTTAAATAATTCATCTTCCTCATTTTTGGAGAGTCAGAAACAGCCATGGTGAGATGCTAAATCCTCAAGGTAATATTGCAAAACCTAGTCCTTGGCAGCAAGGAGGGAAAAGGCCTCCTAAATCACAGAAGCCATCCTCTATGGCTTTAGGGGAAGCTGGAGAGAGGATGCGATTTGCTAACTTGATTTTTTCCCCTTTTTGGTAACATGGGGAAGATAGGTTTCCCTGGGAGAATTTTATGAGGCTCCGTTAAGCAAAATCAGCCTTTCCACATTTTATACGTTGTCGTGCCTGTGTCATCCACACATATAGTTCATTTTTCAAGTGAAATACTGTGACCCTTCTAGAATATATTTTCCCCAGAAATCAGAAACTAATAATGGAGTGAGGAAGCACTTGCTAGAAAATAGGTGACTTTTGAACAATTGCCTAATGATAAATATTTCTCATTAATGGTTCTATTATCACAGCTGGCTATTTATTGCATAATTTATTTCAGTCAAAATTTCCCCTAGTACCTGTCCTGAGCTCATTCTGGGCTTTTCATACTATTTCTTTGAAGCTATGTTAAATCTTCCAAAATGCACAGCTCCTCAAATAGTATTCCAGAGCAGTTCATTAATGCTTTTCAGCTAACTAGTAATCTTAGAACTTTTATTTATGTGCCCTGAAAGAAGTAACATTCTAACCATAATGCTCTTTTTAACGTCTTAATAAGACAGTGTTCTTCTTCATATATGACAGTCTCCATGTGTTACTGCACCTGTGTGCTCGATTCAACCAAGATGCTTGACTATGGGACACAAATGAGAATTTATAATGCCCCAGGATTGCAGAAGGCTTTCCCTGATGTTTCAGTGGTAAAAAATCCACCTGTAATGCAGGAGAGGCGAGTTCATTCCCTGGTTCAGGAAGATCTCCTGGAGAAGGAAATGGCAACCCATTCCAGTATTCTTGCTGGGAGAATCCCATGGACAGAGGAGCCTGATGGGCTACGTACAGTTCATAGGGTTGCAAAAGAGTCAGACACACCTTAGTGACTAAACAACAACAACATCGAATACAGAAACCTTCATTTTAATCCAGGCTGCTTGCGTGGTTGATCCCACATGATATAAATATCAAAAACGGCCAAACTTCCATTTTTTCCATTGGTTAGGGTCTAAGAGTACATCAGACAAAGATAATAGAGGAAGTTTGCCTCCAACTGTTGTGATTATCAAGGCAACACAGATTTATACTGATCATTTAGTTCTTTATCCAGGGGCATTTCACAGAGTACATAGCTAGACAAAAAATTGAATTTCCCAACTGGAAATTGGCCAGGTGTGATTTGTAACAGCTATGTTCTTTCGAAAAAGTCATTGTAGTCATTAAAGCAAGAGAGAGTTCTAGCAAATACAATCTCGTTTGGGGTTCATTTATTAAAGTCTTTCTTCATTGTATAAGAACAGAAAGGAAAAAAACTATCCTGGTGATTGGACCCTGGGCCAACCAACCCAGTATTTAGGCTCTGACAGTTTGAACTGAGGATATTTCAAACAATGTTAAAGTTTATGGCAGTGATGCCAGGGGACATATAGGAACATCTATTTTTTTCCTTCATGTTGTTTTCTTCAGAAGTTGAGAGCGTAACCTGAGCTCCTCTTGCTTCTTAGTAACTCAGCTTGCTTTCATATACCCCAGAAAGGAGCATTTATTTCAAATAAGCTTTTGTTTTATTATGTTTCAAAGATATTTTCCAGAGGAAACCTCATTTTATGTGTATTTTATTGCATTTGAAAATTGACAACTTATATCATAAGTCAGATGTTATATTGCATATTTAAATAAAGACCTTTAAGAAGGCACAGTTGAAAAAGCTGTTCTAATATAATATCAGTAAACTTGGAAGCATACAATGGAAGGAAAATAGAAGCTGCTGAAGAAGTTTAAGGATCCCTAAATATAATAGAGTTAGCGCAGTTGAAATGCTAGTTTATGAGTAATATTAAAGGTATGACAGAATAAACCTATACATATAATTTATAAACCTATAAATTAAATATATATCTGCTTAATTGAAATTGGAATCATGGTTCAGTTCAGTTCAGTTCAGTCACTCAGTCGTGTCCGACTCTTTGCAACTCCATGAATCGNAGCAGTATCCAAGGTAACCATTTCCATCAGGAATTAACATTCTTAAGGTTGATCTTTGGGGAATGTTGCCTCCACCTCCTTTGTCCTATAGCACACACCTATAGTGCCTGGTGGTAAGAATTTGACGGCCAGAGAATAGGTGAAGGCGAGGCTTGGAAATTAATGGGAAAGATATTTAAGAGAAGGCGGAGACCTTCTTGGTACCAGCCCAGCAACCATTCCAACATAAAGAGAAAGCCATGACCTACCTGGACCCCATCCTTCTCTCTGCAACTGTAACCTCCTATCCTTCTCTCTGCAACTGTAACCTCCTATCCTTCTCTTCTGTTGTGATCTAGCGTTACAAGTCTCCACGCAATTCAAAAAGAAGAATTTTTAGCTGATAAAGCACGCAACATTCTTGGTTCAGTAACAGATTTTTGAGGAGCTACTCTGTTGTAGGGAATTACACAAAACATAAGATATGTTCTGCCTCCAGGAAACTTCCAGTTTAAAAAGGGGAAGAACTCACATGATGAAAACACCATATAATGATTGTAAATGCCACAAGAGCAGTCCAGAACATATCATAAGACTNACTCTGTTGTAGGGAATTACACAAAACATAAGATATGTTCTGCCTCCAGGAAACTTCCAGTTTAAAAAGGGGAAGAACTCACACGATGAAAACACCATATAATGATTGTAAATGCCACAAGAGCAGTCCAGAACATATCATAAGACTTCAGAGGAAAACGCTTTCTTCCAATTCAAATTTCTTGAAATGTTTTATATCAGTTCTAACTTTTTATTTACCATTGATTAAAAAAAAAACTCTTACAAGTGTTATCTCACACAGTTCTGAGGTTTCCTAAGAAATATTGTGGCTTTAATAGTCATATTGATTCAAATTGAAAATTTGTCTATTTTATTATTTAGTTATAAGCAGCATATGTAGCAAGTTGCTAAAGCTATTCTTATTGTAAATATGCTTTTGCCTCATAAATAGGAGCTCATTTTTGTTATTTCCTTACTATTTAAACTATTATTTCCTTACTATTTAAACTATTTCCTTACTATTTAAACTGTCTCTTGAAGGTGTTGCTACGGCAAATTAAATTAGAATTTTGGACCCCTCTCCCCTTCGCACACTCACACATTGCTATTTTCTTGCCTAAAATGTACTGCTGACTCATGTGGCCCTGAGTGATCAAAACTCTTTTACAATAATGCTTAGCATATTCAATGACCTAACCTAACTTGAGTCTATTTCTGACCTGTTCAGTCTTCACAGATGCCTGACTGTGAAACTGGAAATTCATGAGGTCACCTCTAAGGATTTTCTTTGTATTGTGCACAGCAGAGGGGAGGGTGGTGTTTTTCATACTTATTTTCTTTTATCTCTGCTCTTTTAAACATTTCTGAATCTGTCATTGCTATATGCTAAGCATATGGTCCAAAGAAGTTCCTGCTTCTGTGGAGAATAACCAAGTCAAGGACAGAGGGTACATTGTAATAATGAAATGCAAAGTTCTCATTAAAAGACAAATCCTTCATCTTGAAAGATTGAACCAGATGCAACCTCAGTTGACTGGTGGGAATCTCCTATTAAGCACTAAAAATGTATTCCAGCTGAACACTATTTTTTGGATCTGTACCACTTTCATTTCAATGAATTGAAATATTTGAGTGCACTTTAAGCGCACATCCTATAAAAATTTATTCTGGGATAAATAAATGTCAGCAAATGGGTTGCCAGCCATTATAATTCCTTCTTTGTTTAATACATATTTTCCCATCAGGGACTGTGACATGTCTCATCAATATAGACTCTACAAGAAATGTTGNGAGGTTTCCTAAGAAATATTGTGGCTTTAATAGTCATATTGATTCAAATTGAAAATTTGTCTATTTTATTATTTAGTTATAAGCAGCATATGTAGCAAGTTGCTAAAGCTATTCTTATTGTAAATATGCTTTTGCCTCATAAATAGGAGCTCATTTTTGTTATTTCCTTACTATTTAAACTATTATTTCCTTACTATTTAAACTATTTCCTTACTATTTAAACTGTCTCTTGAAGGTGTTGCTACGGCAAATTAAATTAGAATTTTGGACCCCTCTCCCCTTCGCACACTCACACATTGCTATTTTCTTGCCTAAAATGTACTGCTGACTCATGTGGCCCTGAGTGATCAAAACTCTTTTACAATAATGCTTAGCATATTCAATGACCTAACCTAACTTGAGTCTATTTCTGACCTGTTCAGTCTTCACAGATGCCTGACTGTGAAACTGGAAATTCATGAGGTCACCTCTAAGGATTTTCTTTGTATTGTGCACAGCAGAGGGGAGGGTGGTGTTTTTCATACTTATTTTCTTTTATCTCTGCTCTTTTAAACATTTCTGAATCTGTCATTGCTATATGCTAAGCATATGGTCCAAAGAAGTTCCTGCTTCTGTGGAGAATAACCAAGTCAAGGACAGAGGGTACATTGTAATAATGAAATGCAAAGTTCTCATTAAAAGACAAATCCTTCATCTTGAAAGATTGAACCAGATGCAACCTCAGTTGACTGGTGGGAATCTCCTATTAAGCACTAAAAATGTATTCCAACTGAACACTATTTTTTGGATCTGTACCACTTTCATTTCAATGAATTGAAATATTTGAGTGCACTTTAAGCGCACATCCTATAAAAATTTATTCTGGGATAAATAAATGTCAGCAAATGGGTTGCCAGCCATTATAATTCCTTCTTTGTTTAATACATATTTTCCCATCAGGGACTGTGACATGTCTCATCAATATAGACTCTACAAGAAATGTTGCCAGTTTTCTGTATTGTGCCTCTTAATGAAATTTCCTGACCGTATTTTTCTCATTCCTGTGGAATCTCACCATAACTTCCTGCAGTCTGTTAGCTGCATAATAATTTTTGAAGTGTTCATCTCTAGCCTATCTTAAACACTCTACCCATAAGTTTACTCATTTCTAAATATCTCCACCTTGATGTTTTTCACATGCCTAATAAAGCTCAAACCCCATTCCCCACATCCCACCTAAATGTGATCTTCAGCTAGGGTAGGACTACTATTGTCTACAGGGATGCTAAGCCACCATTGTGGAATCACCACCACCACCACCCCCCTTCCATTTCTCACCTTCAGTTACGCACCAAGTTTTATTCTTGTGCTTCTTAAATACCCCTTTATTAACTCTCCTCTCTGTTGCCATTTGGTCCATTTAGGGATTCATTCTCTCTCACCTGGATTTCTACTGGAATTTACTCATCTACTGCTGCCCTGTCAATATTGTCCTAAAATCCTGACATCAGTTTAATTAGGTCTCACTTGTTTATTTTTGTTTTTATTTTCATGACTAACAAGAACCTACTGTGTAGCACAGGGAACTCTATTCGGTGCTCTGTGGTGACTTAAATGGGAAGGGAATTCAAAAAAGAGGGAATATATGTACATATACCACTGATTCACTTGGCTGTACAGCAGAAATTAACACAGCATTGTAAAGCAGCTATCCTCCAATTTTAAAAAAAAAAAAATTAAAAAAAAAGAAAAGCAAGAAAAAGAAATGGAAATCCAAATTGGAAAAATAAAATCCTGACACACACATACAAACATAAATAAATATGCACAGGCATTTCAGACCATCCCTCAAATTGCTACCAGAGGGAACTTCCAACTTATACATCTCACCAGGTCACTTCTAGTTTTAAACATGGCAACTCTTGCCAGTGACTCAGATGGTAAAGAGTCCTCCCATAGGGCGGGACACCTGGGTTCGATCCCTGGGTTGGGAAGATCCCCTGCAAAAAGGAAAGGCCACCCACTCCAGTATTCGGGCCTGGAGAATTCCATGGATTGTATAGTCCATGGGGTTGCAGAGTCGGACATGACTGAGCAACTTTCACTTTCACTTTCAGGCCCCTTTTGATGTCTGTCTTAGGGTGGGATCATCCTTTTCCATCCTAGGTGAGCAGTAACAAACATCATTGCTCAAGCTGCTATTGGAGGGTTAGTGGCCCTGGTCGTCCTTCCAGCCACGGGTCCTTTATTATTCCAAACTGGGTGGCTTAGCCCTGAGTGCCGTTTTATTCCTTTAGAACCTCACTCAACATNCAAGCTGCTATTGGAGGGTTAGTGGCCCTGGTCGTCCTTCCAGCCACGGGTCCTTTATTATTCCAAACTGGGTGGCTTAGCCCTGAGTGCCGTTTTATTCCTTTAGAACTTCACTCAACATTTCCTTGAAAAGAGCTCCAGTGTGGTGCAGACAGCTGCCAGCGCCAGTTCTCAGGAGTGCTGTTTCGTGTGTGTGTGTTATCACCAGTGTTTTTAACAGTGCATTGACACCAATGTGTATTTGAAAAGTCTCCCCTAAATATCTGCTTATGTAACTGATTGCGGTGGCTTCAAGTAGCCCTGATCTTTTCAGCCAAGTCAGACACCCACTTACCAGGTTAACTCTGCTTCCACAAAGTACTTCCATGTAAATGAAAGACGTTAGACTTCTTTACATAAGCTCTGTAAAAAAGAGAGCCTCTCACCTTTTTTATAAGGAGGCCTGACATATTCACCGTGAATTCTCTCACTACCTGAAAAATTACAGGGAATTAATCTCCGTTGCAGTAAAGGAAAATGACGGTGAATAGTCTTAAGTAGAATGAACCAGCCTTTTATATTTTTGTGTCTGTAAAACAGCTTCATTTGTAGCAGGTACTTTAAAAAAAAAAAAAAAAGGCTAGTTCTTTGTTGCATGTGCTTAGTTGAAAGCCATGTCTGTGTCCCCTTTTTGTATTTGCACTTCTCAGTAGGCATTTTTTTTTCCCTTCTCTTTACTTAGATGTAATGGACTCATTTGAATGAAGATATCTGTGATCAATGGGGAAGAGGAATTACATGGAATTTTTATTGACACTGTGTTAGACACTGTTCTTGGTGTCCTTTGAACAAACATCAATGATGCCTGTGACATGTGATAGAATATTAGAGAGAACACTGAATATCTATAGCAAGCATGAGAACTGGTACTGAAACAAATACATTAAAATCAAAGTTTTATCAAATACTTGGATGAAATTCTATCCCTGGGAATGATCCAGTATAGCACATCAGAAAACACAAAATGAAACCATGTGAGTGTAGGGTCACTTCATCTGTCTTTTGTCTGCTGCCATTTTATATGTGAAATTTAAAGACAGGTGGTAAAATAGGGAAGTTATGTGAGGCGCCTGTATGATTTCATCAGATGCTTTTAGTTACAGGGACTGGCAGTGGGGGCTGTCTGTATTGTGGAATCTGAAGGTTTGATTCATATTTCCATGATTGTCTTGGCTGCAAAGAAAGCCACAGAGCTGCAGCAGGCCCTCCTTTCACCGTGGAGTGTGTCACATCCAGAAGTCCACCTGTTTGCTGCCAAAAATAAAAGCACATGGCAGTGTGATGCATGGGCCTGACTCAGTGTCTGAACCTGGTGAATGCTGGGAGCCCCGCAGCAAAGGAGCGTAAACTTCACAAGCTCAGTTGACCCAAAAGTTTGCTTTGACAATAGATTATTTTCTGGATTAGAGAAATCCTATGTCCAGGTGATCATTTGGCATATATTAAAAAAAAAATTGAGCCAACACTAGATTTCCCCCTAAAATACTAGGTACATTTTGTCTTCTGAACTTGGAGCAAGCTCTCAGTCATATGGTGAGTAGATATCCAGGACTGGAACACCAGGATCTTTTTGTTGCTCCTTTTCGCTAAATATACCCTATTTAGGGAACCCTGGAAACTTCCTGTATTTGTAGTGTAGGCTGGAGGTAGACGGAATGTCTTTGGTATCAAGGGTCATGGTCTGTTTTTAATTCATTTTAAAATCACAGAATCCCTCAACCATCATTCTGTAATTAGATAACTGTTGATAGAGCCCTTGCAAAAATAACACAGGGTGCCATCCCTTTTTCAATATATCATAAAACATTTCTCATAATAAAGCTTATGTATGAGCTAGGCAGTCCTATTTCATAAAAGAAATGAGGCTCAAAGAACCTAAGTAACTTTCTAAAAGTCACAGAGGTTGTAATTGACTAAATCAGCACTCAAACCCAAGTTTTTAAACTTTAAAGTCAAGCTGCTCTTTCCAGCCCCGCGGTCCTAGATGCTGAAGTGGTTTTTGCTTCACCATCACCATCATGGCAACGAGGCAACCATGACCTGTAGTGTGTGCTCCAAGTCTTTCCTCTGAAGAATGGGAGGGAACCTCAGTCCATTTTCTACTAAGAGCTTTGGAAGAAATTCTCTCTGCCAAAATTTTATAGTTTGAAAAAGAAGATAGTGATTTGTTAAAGGAAAAAAAAAGATATGTTGATTGTCAGATTATGAGAAATTGGGCTGCTGAAACTTGGCCATGTTTTGAAAAATCCAGAAGCAAACTGAAACCAACCTAAAAGAGGACTGCAGTTTTGATTAGAAGCCTTGTCTCCAGACTCCATGAAACAGGGCTAGGTGACACAAGAACTGACACAACGAAGAGGGATATTTATGTCTGGCTAGAAGCGGCAATCATGTTTATGTAATAAAGGCAATTAAGCTCGCAAAGGCTGGAGTGTGGGTTGGCCCACTTAAAAGTGGCCTAATTTTGAATAGTAAATTTACAGTGATAATTGCTTTCATTATAATGAGACTATCTTGTCTTCATATCTTTCCCTATTGCTTAAAAATCTAAGTAAATCAATTGTCATACCCTCTAGTATTACACATTGTTATTTACCCATCATAACTTTCTACCACCTAACTTACTCAGGTTGCCATGTGATCCAGGCAAATTAAGGACTCTAGTTTGTGAATATTATTAGTTAAAAAGCCTCACATAGGCATAGGACTAAAAACACACACCTGTAAGTGTTCCATGAATTGATCTTATTTAAATAATAAATTACTAAGTTTTATCTGCCTTACTAAAACTAAAGTCTGCAGTCATTAGATATAACTTAAGTGCTTCTGACTTATTCCCTTGCTTAACACACTCAACTTTATGAGTCCGTTTATTCCTACATCAGACAAGCATTTATAAATGAAATGCCAATTAGCCTTAAACAGAAACAACCAGAAAGGCAACAAACCACCAGAAAAATTAAAGCAGAAATTTATTTTATAAATCTTTAAAGATTTTTGGATAATATTTTCCTGGAAGTTAAGTTATTGAGCAAAAAAAAGTATGCACTTTACTTTTGGGTTAATTTTTCGTTCAAGTGCTTTCAAAGTTTTAATTAATTTTTATTTATTTTTATTATTTGCTATTTTTATCTTGTGGCTATGCCATGCAGCGTGTGGGATCTTATTTCCTGATCAGGGATCAAACCCTCACCTCCTGGATTGGAAGCATGGAGGCTTAACCACTGGACGGTCCAGGGAAATCCCAAAAGTTTTCATTAATTTTAAAAGCTTTAATTAATTAATTTTAAAAGTTTACCTCCCAAGACAGCCAGAGGCTCCTCTGTTAAACATCCAGGAATACAGAGCTAAATTAGCCCATATATTTGACTAAAATACGTCCCATCAACTTGGAAAATGTTAACATGGTTGCAAAGTGAGTCATGGCAGCCTCATCTCCTCATGACACCCTCATCTTCTAGAAGTAATATTTAGCTCCCTCATGGAGCTGTGAGCTAGGAGAATACCTACTTTCTTGGGTTTATCGGAAGGCTTTCAATTATTTTAATATCTTTGAGACTGAATAGGTTGGTAATGGTAAAGAGCAATTGCATGGATCTCATTAGAATGTACATCACACACAATACTTCCAAAGCATGTCTGTCCTTTTAGAGATTAAAAAGAAAAGGTAATTTAGGGAAGATAGAATGGATTTAAGCAAGCGTTGTATTCTTTATCTGGCATTTTACTGACATAGTTCAATAATTACCCCTCGCTGTGGCTTTGTGGTAGTTGTCTTTCAAATAAAGGAAGGACAGAGAAGGGAGGGGGAAGAGGAGGAAAAGGAAGGGGAAAGGTTGGAGCGGAAGGAGCTAAGAATGAGAAAAATAGAGCGCCGGAGAAAGGGTAGGGAGAAAGGAGGTGGGATCAAGAAGGAGGATGGAGGATGGTTGATACAAGACCATGAGATGCTGTATTAAGGTATGGTTCATCTTCAGGATAAGTCAAAAAGAGAAAAACAAATATCATATATTAACGCCTATATAGGGAATCTAGAAAAATGGTACTGATGGACCTATTTGCAGGGCAGGAATAGAGATGCAGATGTAGAGAATGGACTTTTGGATACAGCGCGGGAAAGAGAGAGGGGGAGGAATTGAGAGGAGCAGTGACCTGTATATACTTTGTGGTTGTCTAGTTGCTAAGTCATGTCCAACTTCTTTTCGACCCCATAGACTTTAGCCTGCCCGTCTCCTCTGTCCCTGGGACTCCCCAGGCAGGAATAGTGGAGTGGGTTGCCATTTACTTCTCCAGTATGTATACTACCATTCTATAAAATGGATAGCTGGTGGGAAGCTGCTGGACAACACAGCTCTGTGGTGACCTAGAGTGGTCGGATGGTGGAGAGGGAAGGGAGGCTCGAGAGGAAGGGATTATATCCATACTTACAGCTGATTCACGTTGTTGTACAGCAGAAAGTAGCACACACTGTAAAGCAATTATCCTCCTACTAAAACATAATACTTAAAAAAAAAAAAGAGAGATCTGATTCATCTTCAGTAGAGAAACAAAGGTGCACGTTCATTTTACTAAAGAANTATCCATACTTACAGCTGATTCACGTTGTTGTACAGCAGAAAGTAGCACACACTGTAAAGCAATTATCCTCCTACTAAAACATAATACTTAAAAAAAAAAAAGAGAGATCTGATTCATCTTCAGTAGAGAAACAAATGTGCACGCTCATTTTACTAAAGAATTAAGACACAGGTAACCTCACCCACAGCTGCAAATAAAGGCTGCACCACTGGTTTCTTCTTTCTTAGTATGTAAATTTATCTACATTTCTTTGAGATATGTGCCTCAATTAATTTCCTTTACCTGGAAAAAGGTCCTACCTTCATTTCCTATCTTCACTGAATTTGGAAATCTAATAGAAGTGATAAACTACAATGAAAAAATGCATATTAATTATTGGAAGAGGGCTTTTGAATGAAAATTTTATGCAAAAAAAATAGAAATTAGAAAAATGGGGCACATAACTGGCAACACTGTTTTCAAACTGCCTAAATTAAATGGCCTGTCTCCTGAAAGTTTTAATCAATCTGATAATCATTACAATTATCTGGATAATTTAAGAAAAAGAAATCAGCTTTTGCTTAGCTTGATGTTTTATGTATATCAAATCCTCAAAACAATTTTTAATTTGATTGGTCAAATAATTTGGCTTTGCTTTCAGATTAAAGAAAAACGCATGGGAAGGAAAGGTACAAAGACAAAAAGAGAACCTCATAAGGACCATTTCTGAACTCAAGTTCAATACAAGGAAAACTATATTGAACTACCAAGCCAAGGGCAAGGTCAGATCACCTTGAGAGTTAAGTGAATGTTAGTGCTGTACTCTACCCTTAGAAGCAGGAATCTGCTGTTACTCTAAGCCGAGTACCATCATTCCTTCCGTCTCAGTGGGCAGAACCACAGTCCTTCATGAGAATGAATGAACCGCCATAATTTGTTTCCTTAGAAGCCGGGAACTTGAATTCAAGTTTAGAACTTGAATCTGAGACTAAAGGACTCTTGATTCTTGGCCTTCTTCCTCTCCCACTCCCTGTTAGAGTGAAATTTGAAGTCTTGCTTAGGTTATCCCTCTCACTCCCATCTACCCTTGATTCAGTTCCCTTCACACGCTTATTTTTATTCTGTTTGTGGGTGAGTCAATAGGTTTTTTTAAAGGATAGTATAAAATAGCATAATTAGCCAAGGAGGTAGACATGACCTATAATTTTATACCAGATAAGAGCCATTGTTAAAATTGTGATAGTTTCCTTTGAATAGTGATATGTGCATATCTAGTTTTACATGGCTGAGTTTCATGCTCTGTGTGTATCATTTTGTAGCCCTCAGCAGTTGCCTTGATTCTTCAATGGATGTCTCCTGAGTTCTAATGCTGTATGCAGTTTTATTTTGTTACCATCTAATGGGCTTTGTTTTCATTAACAACAACATAAAGAAAGTGAAAGTGAAGTCGCTCAGTCGTGTCTGACTCTTTGTGACCCATGGACTGTCACCCACCGAGCTCTTCCATCCATGGGATTCTCCAGCCAAGAATACTGGAGTGGGTTACCATTTCCTTCTCCAGGGAATCTTCCTGACCCAGGGATTGAACCCAGGTCTCCCACATTGCAGGCAGACGCTTTAACCTCTGCACCACCAGGGAAGCCCTTAACAACAATGTAAACTCTTCTAAGGAAGAGACTTTATCTTCCATTTATTTGTCTTTGTTTTGCTTTCTACACATGCCTTCCTAAGCACTCAAAACATGTCTTGTTTTAATTCATTAGATTTATGGAAATCATTAAAATAAGTAGATCCCTTTCAGCAACCCTTTCACCTCTAGAAAGTAAGCTTTCCTCCAAGAATCTCTCAGCACTCCAAAATGAGTTGTCCTTTGGGAAAAGGATCTGGGTGTGGGGAAAATTGATTTTCAGACAATGTGCATGCCATAAAATCTGAAAACTCTTTTTTTGACGCCCATTTGATCAGTTAGATAAGTCTTGGATTCGATAGAGCTGTGAGGAAGGCAAAAAACAAAAAAAATGGTCCCATGGACCCTCTCTAGTGTCCATCTCCTTCCTTAAGGCCATGCATGAAGTTCATTTTTCACATTGCACTTAAAGAGAACTTTCGAATAAGCAAATCCCCATACTCACTACCTGTACACATCTCTGCATCACCCTTTCTTGCCCCCCACTGTATATGCCAGTCATTACCAAAGTGCCAGTAACGCAGTATCTTACGCTTGTCTCTAGGCCTTTGCACATGCTGGTCCCTCTGCCTNTCATTTGAGGTGAGGAGAAATTAAATGTATTTATTTTACTATATAAGTGGGGAGGATACTCATGAAATAGAGATCTGAACTGAAGAAATAAATAAATTCATCTGAGCTACTGAGAGAAGATTTCCATCTAGGTAAAATGGGGCAAAGTCTTGATTTTTTACCGTTTGAGAAAAATTCTCTCTGGAAATTCCTCAAAGATGAGAAAAAGCTACTTGGTTCAGATTTAAGAGAAGATAAAAAGCTTCTTGTTTCTATGGAAATGAACATGGGTCATCTTGCGTTTCTCCTTTCTTCTTACTTATTTTTTTCCTTAGGGCAGATTTCTCTAGCCTGCTTTGTAGTGTCTGATAACTTTACCACAGATGAATCATTAAATAAAGAGCTAGTGAAATCTTTAGAGATAATATAAGCCAAATCTTTTATTTTGGAGATGATATAGTTAGCATTCAGACAAGGTAAGCATTTTGTCCTCTGTCACCCTCCTATAGAGGAACAGACTTGGAATTCACACCCAGCCTGGACCCTGGACCCTGTATTCTTTCTATCACATCACAGACATTTACCGGGAAATATGAAATAATGCTAGATAGCTAAGTAGATAAACAACCCTACACAAATATTTAATTGATGCCATGTTAACAACTTCCAACATTTTCTGACCACTACTCTAAGTGTTTTATGTATATTAACACACCTGATCCTCACAATACCTTATAAATCTTGATGATGAAAGTAGCTNACAACCCTACACAAATATTTAATTGATGCCATGTTAACAACTTCCAACATTTTCTGACCACTACTCTAAGTGTTTTATGTATATTAACACACCTGATCCTCACAATACCTTATAAATCTTGATGATGAAAGTAGCTCAGTCGTGTCTGACTCTGCGACCCCATGGACTATACAGTCCATGGAATTCTCCAGGCCAGAATACTGGAGTGGGTAGCCTTTCCCTTCTCCAAGCTATCTTCCCAACCCAGGGATCGAACCCAGATTTCCCACATTGCAGGAGGATTCTTTACCAGCTGAGCCACAAGGGAAGCTGAAGAATACTGGAGTGGGTAGCCTATCCCTTCTCAAGCGGATCTTCCCGACCCAGGAATCGAACTGGGATCTCCTGCATTGCAGGCAGATTCTTTACCAACTGAGCTATGAGAGAAGCCTTTATAAATCTTATTTTAGCCAGTAATAAAGCTGACGTGCCCAGAGCTCAAGAGACTTCCACAGCTTGATGGTGATGACATTGAAACTTTAAGTGAGACAGTGGCCTCTTTCATTCAGGAATATTCACAGATTATTCAAACATATGTGCAGGTGTGTTAAGAACATGAGCATTGGCGTTAAAAACAAGAATCAGATGACTGGCTATGCCTCTTAGCTGTGTCACCCTGCTTTTCTTCCTCTTGCCAGGTCCCTGTGTCCCAGGGGGTGACCTGAGGCTACTCCAGAATAGCACTTCCTCTGAGACAGGCTGTTGCCTGCTACTGCTAAGTCACTTCAGTTGTGTCCGACTCTGTGCGACCCCATAGACGGCAGCCCACCAGGCTCCCCCGTCCCTGGGATTCTCCAGGCAAGAACACTGGAGTGGGTTGCCATTTCCTTCTCCAGTGCATGAAAGTGAAAAGTGAAAGTGAAGTTGCTCAGTCGTGTCTGACCCTCAGCGACCCCATGGACTGCAGCCTTCCAGGCTCCTCCATCCATGGGATTTTCCAGGCAAGAGTACTGGAGTGGGGTGCCGTTGCCTTTTCCAGGAGAGTTACCTAGGAGAATGTAAATAAAGTGCTTGCATCTAGAAACTGAGCCTGCCACATGTGTTAAAAATTAATAAGCTAGAGTGTTTTGTTAAACTTACTTTACATTCTCATTGGCTAAAGCTCTCATTTTATTTCAACACCGAAACCTTACTTTTTTAACCTTCCTCTTTGAAAAAAAATTTTTTCTAAATTTATACCTTTTAGTAATGTCAAGCTTAGCAAGGTCACATAAGAGGTTTAATTTATTCTTTATTAGAGCATTTTAACCTAATGGTTAAAAACGCCCTTTATTAGGTCATTTTAACCTTAGGACATTTAACCATTTTAACCTTTAACTTTAAAGTCTTCCTTCTGAAAATGGCTTTTTTTTTTTAAAGTCCAAGTACCTGTGGGAACTTGCTTTCTTATTATTTGCTTGTTCTCTAAGCATAAGGCTCTAGAGAAGAAATTCAAGATAACTGAAGATTTTGTTTAATCCTACTTTGTGTGTGTAATCAGTATGGAGAATAAAATAGAGACATGTTAAGAAATAAATATAAGANAACTTGCTTTCTTACTATTTGCTTGTTCTCTAAGCATAAGGCTCTAGAGAAGAAATTCAAGATAACTGAAGATTTTGTTTAATCCTACTTTGTGTGTGTAATCAGTATGGAGAATAAAATAGAGATATGTTAAGAAATAAATATAAGAAAAATATTTAAACAAACAACAACAAAATGTACCATTCTTTTAGAAATGCCACTATCTGTACCATACATAGTGGTTTTTGTTCTCAGCAATTAAAGACTATTGACCATCTAAAAATTTCCAGTAAATCAATGAGATCAAAAGTACAGTAGTTCTAGACAGGAGCTATGCTGCCAAGTTATCTTGTACAGAAATTATCTTAATATCAACCTAACACATAGACTGAGCAGATATGAAACTTAGCCCCCTATAATTTCAGAGTATCATTGAATAATTTGTTTCTCTGCACATCAGTTTAAAACATTAACATCTCTTTCCTCGGTGTATTTCTTTGAGAATTTATTCTTTCATCTTATCTCTAAAGAGTTTGATTTCATTTCCTACTGCAGAGGTGTGGATTGGGTGGGAGTAATTTTAAAAGCTACAAAGTAGTAGCCATAAACAAAATAAGCCCCGAAGAATGGGAAAAAAAAATTTTTTTTTTCTGGCANCAGAGTATCATTGAATAATTTGTTTCTCTGCACAACAGTTTAAAACATTAATATCTCTTTCCTCGGTGTATTTCTTTGAGAATTTATTCTTTCATCTTATCTCTAAAGAGTTTGATTTCATTTCCTACTACAGAGGTGTGGATTGGGTGGGAGTAATTTTAAAAGCTACAAAGTAGTAGCCATAAACAAAATAAGCCCCGAAGAATGGAAAAAAAAAATTTTTTTCTGGTATTACTGCTCCTGAAGAGTTAATGTGATAATGTGATGAGCTTCCTGGCTGTGAGACAGCATCATGACCTGTAATTCTATTGATTCACCTTGGAACCATTCACCTACCAGAGACTTTTTTTTTTCATGCTGCATCAAGAAACTGAAATACTGCAGAGAGTTCCTAACTGACCTCCTTCGTTTAGAGTTACCCTAACTCCCTAAATCATTTCCCACAGTACAGTGAGAGAGCACTCCAGAAAGTAAATCATGTCATCCCCTGCTTAGAATTCACCAGTAGTTTTCTATTACAAGACAGTAAGTCCATCTCCTTTAATAAAGCTTTCATGGTCCTTACAGAAGAGGACCCGCTTTACTGTCTAGTCTCAAATCCCATCACTTACTTTGGTTCCTTAAACATCATTTGCTGTTCCATGATGTGCATAATCCGTGATCCAGCCCCATGATGTACATAAATGCCTTTTCCAGGTGCTCCCCAAGTCCCCTGTCTGTTCACTAGCTTATGGCACATGCTTGCTTGTGCAGTGAAAAATAGAAGAGGAAACATATTTTGGACTAAGGTCACACTAAATAAAAGAGATTGAAAAAAGGATAAAATCTGTTTTCTTCTCTACCAACTTCTAATCTCTCTATATATACTATACCTCTCTTCATCTGACTGCCTACTAATCTCAGACACTTATATTATCTCTTACTTTCCCTGTTCTTAGGGAAGCAGGCTATAAAAGATAACCTGTGATTAGTTAAATACACTCAGCATGAATCACTGCATCAAATATTATGGAGTGTTTCTTATATACCAGGCTTTGTTCTAGGCTCAGGGAGATTACCAACAAACAGGATGGTGCCAGCTCTCAACAAGCACACATTCTAATGAAGGAAACGGAAGAGGAGCAACTACATCGTTAAATAAGATGGTTTCAGGTAGACATAGTAGGGAGAAAACCAAATATTTCTGTTATGCCCTATGGAAAAATCTGAATGAACTTTTGGGCCAAGCCACAGGACTAAGTACTGGGAAGAAGGTGTCTAGTTTAGATTACGTGGTTCAAAGGGTCCCTTTGAAGCTAAGCCCTCTGTGAGGAAGAAGCTTCGGCCCTAGCACAGAAGCACCAGGCAGAGGGGTGAGTAGTGCACAGGCCATGAGGTGAAAATTAACTTGGTGTGTTTTGGAGTAGAAAGAAAAACCAGAACAGCTGGAGTGGAGTTCAGGAGAAGAGTCCTGAGGGCTTGGTCAGCAGCAAGCCATGCAGTGCCTGGCAGACCTAGCAAGGGGTTCTTATTTTATTCCTGGTACAAGTGAAAGCCAGTAGAAGGCTTTAGGTGCATAAATGATGTAAGCTTATTTAGAACTGTCCAAGCAGGCTCTGGCTTCCTTGGAAAGTATACATTGAGAGAGAGCAGAAGTGGACCCCAAGAATATGGGTTAGAGACCTGAGTAAAGAATCTGCCTGCAATTCAGAAGACCCAGGTTCTATTCTTGGGTCAGAAAGATCCCCTGAATGGCAACCCACCGCAGTATTCTTGCCTGGAAATGTCCATGGACAGAGGAGCCTACTGTCCATGAGGTCACAAAGAGTCAGACACATCTGAGTGACTAATGCTCACTACTTTCACTCTCACTTAATGATATTAGTTCAATTCATGATAGAGCTGAAAAAGTTCTTCAGTATTATGTAAACATTTTTACTCATATCATTCTTTTTATAGATGAGAAAACTGAAACTTAGAAGGGGAAATGAACCAGCCAAGGGTTTCTTATCCAGTTATTAGGATATGCACACTACAGCCCAGGTCACATGATTAAATGTTCCCTCCATGAATCCAACCTGACTCCTTACAAACCCAGGGAATTTCTACCCAGAGAATAATCATTGTATTCATTCTTTGTTTCTCTTACATAGAAGCACTCATGTGTTGGGAAATGATTCTTCTACCACAAAAGAGTAGAATTCTCTCTTACAAATAATGTGCAGAAGTGTATTTCTGGACTGTATTGAGTAGATTTGTTTGGGCCAATGGTGTATACAAGATGTTCATTCAATAGAGCTTTCGATTCAAGGATGTGCAAAGACTGTTTATTTTATCCTAATGTGTGAAGTAGAGCAGGTTAAGAGAGAGAAAGGCATTCAGTTTGTTACATTCATTTACATATAATGAGATGAAAGCATATCTTTTATGAAGTCATTTTTGTAAAAAATGGATATTAGACAATTTGAAAAGAAGCAGTGAAGCGCTAGCCAAACCCAGTATAGACCATCTATTTAAAAATCTGTATTTTGCCTTCTTCAAAATTTTGACTTTTGTCCAGACACATTATCAGCACCCTCTTTGATCAAGAATAATCCCCAAATGAGGACTGAGGGAGACATAAATCTTTGTTCTGATGCTAACAATCCCTCAGAAATCTTTTTGATGACAGAAATGAGTAAAGACAGAATTGCACTTTCTTAAGTGAATAAATAAAGCTTTTAAAATACTTTTTTTTTTTCAAATAATTTGAAGCACAAGTCAACATCACAGATGGGATTTCAGAGAAGTGGAAACAAGGGTGGAGCTAAAATATATACCAAGCTTAAAGTGAAAATAAACAAGCCCCAAAGAGAAGCAAACTGACATGTACCGAAAGAACAAAGCCACCCTTGAAAACCTCTCAGTACCAGGGGAGGATTTCCCACTTCCTCCCTCAAAGCCACCCCACCTTTCCACTGCAGCTCACTGGGGGACTCCAGAGAATTTACTAAAGACAGAGTATTGGGAACCTACAGCCAGAATTTCAGTTTGGCTTTTTACACAAAAAAAGATGGGGAAATTACAGAGATGCCATAGAGAGTCGGAAATAATGCCAAATGAAGGGGAAATATTCTCACAACTCTATTTAGAAATATATTGTTCATTTAGAGTTCAGTTCAGTTCCGTTCAGTTCAGTCACTCAGTTGTGTCTGACTCTTTGTGACCCGATGAATCGCAGCACGCCAGGCCTCCCTGTCCATCACCAACTCCCGGAGTTCGCTCAAACTCACATCCACTAAGTCTACTGATGCCATCCAGCCATCTCATCCTCTGTTGTCCCCTTCTCCTCCTGCCCCCAATCCCTCCCAGCCACCTCATGCAGAGTTAGTTTCTACTGTGCAACAAACTGAATCAGCCATACATATACATATATCCACTTCATTTTGAACTTCCTTCCCATTCAGGTAATTGCTGTTCATTAAGTAAAGTTCCCTGTGCTATACAGTATTCTTTCATTAGCTATCTATTTTATCAATAGATATCAATAGTGTATATATGTCAATCCAGATCTCTCAATTCCTTCTATACCCATGCCCCTTGGTATCCTAAGAAAAACAAATATTGTATATTAGTGTATATATGTGGAATCTAGAAAAATGGTATAGGTGATCTTATTTGCAAAGCAGACATAGAGACAGACATAGACAGTTTTTATTTAACATGCTGGGAGGAAACAGGTATATGGAGTGACTATTAAATTTTTCTTGCAATTCTTGATGGTCCTTACTAATAAAATTTGCTATTGTTGTTCTGTCACAGTTGTGTGCAACTCTTTGCAACCCCATGGACTGCAGCACACCAGGCTTCCCCATCCTTCACTGTCTCCTGGAATTTGCTCAAATTCATGTCCATTGAGTCCATGATGTCATCCAATCATCTCATCTTCTGTTGCTCTCTTCTCCTCCTGCCCTCAGTCTTTCCCATCATCAGGGTCTTTTCCAATGAACTGGCTCTTCATATCACATGGCCAAAATATTGGAACTTCAGCTTCAGCATCAGTCCTCCTAACGAATACTCAGGGTTGGTTTCCTTTAGGATTGACTGATTTGATCTCTTTGCAGTCCAAGGGACTTTCAAG
>SJYW01007940.1:190889-214844 GCA_006410735.1 Raphicerus campestris
TTCTTCAGTATTATGTAAACATTTTTACTCATATCATTCTTTTTATAGATCAGAAAACTGAAACTTAGAAGGGGAAATGAACCAGCCAAGGGTTTCTTATCCAGTTATTAGGATATGCACACTACAGCCCAGGTCACATGATTAAATGTTCCCTCCATGAATCCAACCTGACTCCTTACAAACCCAGGGAATTTCTACCCAGAGAATAATCATTGTATTCATTCTTTGTTTCTCTTACATAGAAGCACTCATGTGTTGGGAAATGATTCTTCTACCACAAAAGAGTAGAATTCTCTCTTACAAATAATGTGCAGAAGTGTATTTCTGGACTGTATTGAGTAGATTTGTTTGGGCCAATGGTGTATACAAGGTGTTCATTCAATAGAGCTTTCAATTCAAGGATGTGCAAAGACTGTTTATTTTATCCTAATGTGTGAAGTAGAGCAGGTTAAGAGAGAGAAAGGCATTCAGTTTGTTACATTCATTTACATATAATGAGATGAAAGCATATCTTTTATGAAGTCATTTTTGTAAAAAATGGATATTAGACAATTTGAAAAGAAGCAGTGAAGCGCTAGCCAAACCCAGTATAGACCATCTATTTAAAAATCTGTATTTTGCCTTCTTCAAAATTTTGACTTTTGTCCAGACACATTATCAGCACCCTCTTTGATCCAGAATAATCCCCAAATGAGGACTGAGGGAGACATAAATCTTTGTTCTGATGCTAACAATCCCTCAGAAATCTTTTTGATGACAGAAATGAGTAAAGACAGAATTGCACTTTCTTAAGTGAATAAATAAAGCTTTTAAAATACTTTTTTTTTTTCAAATAATTTGAAGCACAAGTCAACATCACAGATGGGATTTCAGAGAAGTGGAAACAAGGGTGGAGCTAAAATATATAGCAAGCTTAAAGTGAAAATAAACAAGCCCCAAAGAGAAGCAAACTGACGTGTACCGAAAGAACAAAGCCACCCTTGAAAACCTCTCAGTACCAGGGGAGGATTTCCCACTTCCTCCCTCAAAGCCACCCCACCTTTCCACTGCAGCTCACTGGGGGACTCCAGAGAATTTACTAAAGACAGAGTATTGGGAACCTACAGCCAGAATTTCAGTTTGGCTTTTTACACAAAAAAAGATGGGGAAATTACAGAGATGCCATAGAGAGTCGGAAATAATGCCAAATGAAGGGGAAATATTCTCACAACTCTATTTAGAAATATATTGTTCATTTAGAGTTCAGTTCAGTTCCGTTCAGTTCAGTCACTCAGTTGTGTCTGACTCTTTGTGACCCGATGAATCGCAGCACGCCAGGCCTCCCTGTCCATCACCAACTCCCGGAGTTCGCTCAAACTCACATCCACTAAGTCTACTGATGCCATCCAGCCATCTCATCCTCTGTTGTCCCCTTCTCCTCCTGCCCCCAATCCCTCCCAGCCACCTCATGCAGAGTTAGTTTCTACTGTGCAACAAACTGAATCAGCCATACATATACATATATCCACTTCATTTTGAACTTCCTTCCCATTCAGGTAATTGCTGTTCATTAAGTAAAGTTCCCTGTGCTATACAGTATTCTTTCATTAGCTATCTATTTTATCAATAGATATCAATAGTGTATATATGTCAATCCAGATCTCTCAATTCCTTCTATACCCATGCCCCTTGGTATCCTAAGAAAAACAAATATTATATATTAGTGTATATATGTGGAATCTAGAAAAATGGTATAGGTGATCTTATTTGCAAAGCAGACATAGAGACAGACATAGACAGTTTTTATTTAACATGCTGGGAGGAAACAGGTATATGGAGTGACTATTAAATTTTTCTTGCAATTCTTGATGGTCCTTACTAATAAAATTTGCTATTGTTGTTCTGTCACAGTTGTGTGCAACTCTTTGCAACCCCATGGACTGCAGCACACCAGGCTTCCCCATCCTTCACTGTCTCCTGGAATTTGCTCAAATTCATGTCCATTGAGTCCATGATGTCATCCAATCATCTCATCTTCTGTTGCTCTCTTCTCCTCCTGCCCTCAGTCTTTCCCATCATCAGGGTCTTTTCCAATGAACTGGCTCTTCATATCACATGGCCAAAATATTGGAACTTCAGCTTCAGCATCAGTCCTTCTAACGAATACCCAGGGTTGGTTTCCTTTAGGATTGACTGATTTGATCTCTTTGCAGTCCAAGGGACTTTCAAGATTCTTCTCCAGGACCACAGTTCAAAAACATCAATTCTCTGGCATTCAGCCTTCTTTATGGTCCAACTCTCACCTCCTTATATGACTACTGGAAAAACCATAGCTTTGACTGTTGGCAAAGTGATATCTCTGCTTTTTAATATGCTGTCTAGGTTGGTCATGGCTTTTCTTCCAAGGAGCAAGTGTCTTTTAATTTCATGGCTACAGCTACCATCCACAGTAATTTTGGAGCCCACTGAAATAAAGTCTGTCACTGTTTCCATTGTTTCTCTATCTATTTCCCTTGAGGTGATGGGACCGAATGCCATGATCTTAGTTTTTTGAATGTTGAGTTTTAAGCTAATTTTTTCACTCTCCTCTTTCACCTTCATCAAGAGGCTCTTTAGTTCCTCTTCACTTTCTGCTATTAGGGTGGTGTCATCTGCATATCTGAGGTTATTGGTATTTCTCTCAGCGATCTTGATTCCATCCAGCCCGGCATTTTGCATGGTGTACTCTGCATACAAGATAAATAAGCAGGGTGACAATACACAGCCTTGATGTGCTCTTTCTCAGTTTTGAACTGGTCCATTGTTCCATGTCGGGTTCTAACTGTTGCTTCTTGACCTGCATAATAATATTTGTACTCTCTGTAAATTTCTCAAGTTTTTTGTGTTTCAACATATTCTCAAGTTCTAGGGCTGCTTTGGTATAAAAACAAATACTTCAGATATAAGTATCTGATCTAACAAGTCCACAATAATGTCCTTGAGTACACAGTGCCTCACAGCCCTGTGAAAATAGTAGTGGTGACCACAGAGTTGGATTTGGGGCCCTTATCTACTACCTTTCTGTTTCCTGTTCTGACTCTCCACCCTTATATCTTCACAAGATAAACGTCTTGCCTGATGTAGCAAGTGCACAATCTATTCATGACATAAATTCACCTTTGTACCTGTGTCTCCTCCAGGACCTGATGTACCTTTTCANGTTTCCTGTTCTGACTCTCCACCCTTATATCTTCACAAGATAAACGTCTTGCCTGATGTAGCAAGTGCACAATCTATTCATGACATAAATTCACCTTTGTACCTGTGTCTCCTCCAGGACCTGATGTACATTTTCAGAACCAAAATCCATCCTGCAACCTGCCACTGGGTTCGATAATCCATCTAACAACCACAGCCATTAAAGTACATGACAGCTGTGGCAAAATTGATTAAAATTTGGTGCTGGCTGTCTGGGATTTCTTTCTGAATGTACAGCACACTGGTTGGGAATTAACTGCTGTGAATCTGGTTAAGTAATTTGGTGTCCACCTTTTTAATACGCTACTCTTTTGATGGGCTTCCCTTGTGTCTCAGCTAATAAAGAATCTGCCTGCAATGTGAGAGACCTGGGTTTAATCCTTGGGTTGGGAAGATCCCCTGGAGAAAGGAAAGGCTACTCACTCCAGTATTCTGGGCTAGAGAATTCCATGGACTGTATAGGTCGGATACAACTGAGCGACTTTCACTTCAGTCTTTTGATTTTGTCCACTCTACTTCATGTGAAATCCTGATATTGAAATGACTTTTAACAACACCTGAAGTCTTATCCATCTCACTTGGAGGGTCTGTCCACTGTGTTTTCTGGTCAACCTACAACTGGTGGATTAGGTTGTAATGAGAGAACAAGTACTCACATTATATTTAGTAAACATTTCAATGTTATTAAATTATTTGTTAAAAAGCAGGATTTTCTTCTACTTATTCTACAATACACAGGTGTACTCCCAAAATATAAACAAGGAGGGATGTTTGTAATGCTTGGGTGTGTTAGTGTATGTGTGTGTATTAATGTAGGTGTGTGTGTTAATGTGTGTGTGTTAGCCTTAGAAAGTTTAGTATATATTTTTAAAATACTTTATTATTGTAATTTTTTAAAGATTGTTAACTTCATGCCATGCTTCACTTTTTAATTATTCACAAAAGTGAATAATTAAACTTGATCATGCATAAAGGAGTTACGATTGATTATTCCAAAAGGAAGTGGTAAGAATGAGGCTATGGATGAGATCAACATAATCTGTATGTACATTTTCCGATGCATGCGGCGAGTCTTGTGTAACTTCATGATACTCTGTCTGCATCCTTTCTGACCCCAGTCATCTTGCATGATATCTCATAGAGCTCCAGAAGGTTGAATATAAGCTCATCACATGCTACTCCACCCACGTCAGTTCCTCAACTGCTAGAGCCTACCTCTACCTTTTGCACCCCCTCACTTAGAGTAAGAATCTGTTCTCTGGAATTTGCATCCCCCCGGTAACTTCAGTCTCCCCTCTTTCTGTTTTCAAGGATGGGAGGAACAGTTTTATTGGACACCAGCTGGGCGGGGTAGTGGAAGTGCCAAACAGCAAGGACCAGCGGGTCAAGTCAGCCAGAGCCATTCAAATCACCTACTACCTCCAGACCTATGGCTCTGCCACTCAAGACCTCATAGGGGAGAAGTGGGAGAATGAGTTCTGTAAACTTATGCGGAAGCTCCAGGAGGAGCACCAGGACCTCCAGCTCTACTCGTTAGCATCCTTTAGCCTCTGGAGAGACTTTCATAAGACCAGCATCCTGGCCAGGAGCAAGGTCCTAGTGAGCCTCATGCTGATCCTGACCACAGCCACCCTCTCCAGCTCCATGAAGGACTGTTTGCGTGGCAAGCCCTTCCTGGGCCTCCTGGGGGTGCTTACCGTGTGCATCTCCATCATTACTGCAGCTGGGATCTTCTTCATCACCGACGGAAAGTACAATTCCACCCTGCTGGGAATCCCGTTCTTCGCCATGGGTAACTATCCATCCTTGTGGTAATCGGCTTCTTACCGGTGTGGGGCAAGGTAGAACATTTCTTGAATTCTCAGGTGGAAATCTGTTTTAATTTTGCATCGGTGTGTCTGTGTGATGATGTGAAATTTTACTCAGGGTGGTGTCTCTTTTCCCTTAGTCCTTTTTCAGTCAACTGTAGGCTGACCAAGCCATCTTCCCATTTACACCAGGGACTTCAATGCCGTTCAATTTTTTTTTTTTTTAAGTACACACTACTGGAATTCTCTACTCAACTTCTTCAAAGATCATAGGATGAAGATCATGGGGTACAAATTTAAAGAGATCCAAAATCTGCAATGAAGATCATGGGGTACAAATTTAAAGAGATCCAAAATCTGCTTCACATAAAACTTTATGGTTCATACTTGTCTTGAATCCTCAGATTAATGGTGGTCAAGAGTGGATATCATGNCAAATTTAAAGAGATCCAAAATCTGCAATGAAGATCATGGGGTACAAATTTAAAGAGATCCAAAATCTGCTTCACATAAAACTTTATGGTTCATACTTGTCTTGAATCCTCAGATTAATGATGGTCAAGAGTGGATATCATGGGATGAAAATTCTGAGAGCCACTGATAAATTCTAATCTCAAAGAACTTCTTCATGAAGTCTTGTCTATTAATTCATTTCAGATATTTTGCAAAAATATACTCCATTTCCCTACCTCTACTTAAAATTTTCCTGCAACCACTTAAAGATGTGTGTTGTGCTAAGTTGCTTCAGTTGTGTCTTACCCTTTATGACGCTGTGGACTGTAGCCTGCCAGGAGTCTGGGATTGCCCATGGGATTCTCCAGGCCAGAATACTGGAGTGTGTTAACATGCCCTCCTCTAGGGGATTTTCCCAATCCAGGGATCAAGCCCCTGTCTCTTAAGTCTCCTGCTTTGGCAGGCAGATTATTTACCACTAGCACCATTTGGAAAGCCCACTTAAAGATGAGTCTTCTAATTTTTTGATATCTCAGTGAAAACAATTCATGAGTATCCTCAGTCAAGTTTATTCCTTCTTATGTGTTTTCCCCAGACAAACATAAACAGTGTAGAAAGTGGAACGTGCATGTGTGTGTGTTTCTTGCAAAGAGAATATCAAGTCTGGGAAGAAAAGTGAATGACATTTCATCAACAAGATTGATGGAGCTTATCAGAATAGAGATGATAATGGTGATATTGCGGTACTGCTGAAGAGTTCTGTCCCTTGTGATACAATTCCCTACATAAAGTGAAGGATAAACTGTGAATATGGTCTCTAGATGGTGAACTGATATTCACAGGAGAGTTTTCAGCTATAAAATAATTGCTTTGCACTCCCTGACTTAATATCAGCCATAAATTATAGTTTCATTATTAAGTAACAAAGATATAGGCATGTAGTTAAAGTCTTCAAGGTGATCTGGACTCTTTTCATATTGACTGAAACAAACATTTTTGAAAACAGCCCTGCAAAATGGATCTATCTAGAAACACATCTTCACTGCAGCCTTGTTAGCTCATCCCCTTCTCACTTTCCTCTTGTATAAGAAGAGGATAAACAAAAAATCAATACCAACTTGACCACGGTGGTACAATAGAATTCCTACTTAAAACTAAATAATAATAATAATGATAATTATAATAATAATAAAACTTTGGTTATCAGTTTAAAAATGAGGCTAATGATTGAATAAGGTAATGAGGATAAAAAATAAGTCAAAGAATTGTTTTCTGAACATAATAGAATATCCTAAAGGTATTAGTACAGAGCAGCAGAGTAGAAACTCAATAAGATTTATTGTGTGAGTTTTTAACCAGGGGTGTTAAGTGCAGTGTGTTCAATGATGACTAGGAAACAGTTTCTGGCTTCAAGAAATTGAGTCTTTCTTGCATTCTGTGTATCATCTTTAAATGCGTGTTCATCTTGTTAACAAAAAAGAGTTTTTCTATTTCCTGAAGGAATATATGAAATTTTTTTCCACCAGTGACAAGGATAGGTCTAGATTTGAACCATTTATATTTGTTATGCTTGGGAGCTCAGTGTTTTAAATAAATACAAGATTCTTATAAATCATGCAGCTTGATTCACAAATGAAACATGGATCATTCAAGATGGGCAAATTAGACACCTTAGAGCTAAGAAGGCTTTTTCTAAAACTGGTAGCGATATAATTAGGTAGTGGAAATACTTATTAGGAAGATTCTATAAAGTATGCAATTGCATAGTTTATACAAATAAGGAGAAAAATTGTCTTTAGTGGTGCTGAGTTGTTTCCTACGCTCAGATACAAAATCAGAGTGATGTTTTCATTCCTTAGAGAAAGAATAAGAACACTGAAAGCCACAGTGAGGAAAATGTTCAAAACCTAAAACCCACATCTTTTACATATTCTTCTCTCTCTGTCATCTTTATAACCAAAAATCAGCCCTGGACTGGATTTGTACAGACTCCAGAAGCCTGGTGAATGGTTACTCTTCAGTATTTTTGCAATTCAAATTCTTAAAAATATTTTTAAAGGAAACTTTCTGCTCTCTTCTGAAAACATGGTACCAATAGACCTGTAAACATATACTTATTATTGAAGATATTTACTCCATCAAGGCAGTGTTAGTTTTTTTGTGCTTTGTTTTGCTTGTAAAATGATCCTAATATTAATAGTAAGATACCAAAATGGAGATCTAGTGAAATGAAAAGGACATGCCACAGAGCTCAGACATATGGCTTTCCATCCCAGCTTTTCCACTAACTTTGTATGTTTTGTTGGGCAAATTAGGTATAGTCCCTTTGTCCCAGTTCTTCATCTATGAAATGAAGTATTTGGATTCTTCAGTCAAAATGTTGAAGATCCTATAATATTATTCGTTTCATTCCTCAATTGAAGTTAGAATTTTGTCATTCTTTTGTAAAAACCTTGAAGGTATGTATTATCCTCAGACTTGTTATCTCCATTCTGCTTTGTTGACTTGCGTGTGTGTGTGTGTGTGTGTGTGTGTGTGTGTGAAAGAGAGAGAGATGGAAGGGGAACTTTAGAATAGAAAAATCACAGCTTTGCATGCAGAGCCTCAGCTCCACAAAGCACATCTCGGTGACAGTGGTGAGATGTATGTGATGTCAAGCATCCATAAGCTGAGTCTGGCAGATATATACCTCCTGGTGATACACACAGCATTGTTTAAAAGTAGTCCTTTGATGAATTAGTTTACATGGTGTCAAAACTGCACAGTCCAATGTCAGTTGAATATAAGGGAAAGAGGCCCAACTCTTTTTATAAGCCTCTATTTCTGTGTTCCTTTGTGGATTTCTTTAAGGTAGTGAATATTCACTCCTTTATGCTCCAGGATTCAAGCCATTCATCCTCATTAGAACTTATCCCTAAAGCTAAGTATGTCACTGAGGTGTTGTACTCTTCAACCATTTTATTTTTGACTGCCTGTCTTCCTTTCATACTTCATCTTCGTGTTCTTTTTTCTGACTATCCATCCACTTAATGTCCCCAGTGTCATTTCAGAAGCGTGTGTACAATACNCTGAGGTGTTGTACTCTTCAACCATTTTATTTTTGACTGCCTGTCTTCCTTTCATACTTCATCTTCGTGTTCTTTTTTCTGACTATCCATCCACTTAATGTCCCCAGTGTCATTTCAGAAGCGTGTGTACAATACTTCTGTATCCTGTATTTTTTTAAGCCTGTACCAATTTTCATATTTTGCCCTTATGGCCGTATTAGTAGGGCTTCCCAGGTGGTGCTAGTGATAAAGAACCTGCCTGCCAACAGGAGACATGAGAGATGTGGGTTCCATCCCTGGGTGGGGAAGATCCCCTGGAGGAAAGCATGGCAACCCACTCCAGCATTCTTGCCTGGAGAATCCCATGGGCAGTGGAGCCTGGGGGGGCTACAGTCCATTGGACTGAAAAAAATCAGACTCAACTGAAGTGGCTTNACTTCTGTATCCTGTATTTTTTTAAGCCTGTACCAATTTTCATATTTTGCCCTTATGGCCGTATTAGTAGGGCTTCCCAGATGGTGCTAGTGATAAACAACCTGCCTGCCAACAGGAGACATAAGAGATGTGGGTTCCATCCCTGGGTGGGGAAGATCCCCTGGAGGAAAGCATGGCAATCCACTCCAGCATTCTTGCCTGGAGAATCCCATGGGCAGTGGAGCCTGGGGGGCTAGAGTCCATTGGACTGAAAAAAATCAGACTCAACTGAAGTGGCTTATATGTGCCCTGTAACTAAAGGTATGTTTGTCAAGTTGTACATTCAAGATTTAGGCTTAGAAAGAAGTTTAAAATAAGCATGTGTATTCTTTCTAGAAAAGATTTCAGAGAGAGAAATCCAGACTTAATTTCTTTAAAAATGCCTAAAATGACCCCTTTTGGCTCCAACCTAATGTCCTTTCTCTGCACAAGCATAAACCAATGAGAATGCCACTAATTTAATTTATAACTCATTGTCAGTTTTTTTTTTTTCACCTCATTTGCTTTATGTGAATGGGTTTCCTCTTTCAGGAAGGAGAAATATGGGCTAATATCACACACAGACGCCAAGCTGGCTCCTGCTGTATCTCTTGCTGATCTTCTGTGGATCGCTGCCAGGGACATTAAGAGCCTTGGTTCACTATTATTTTTGCTGTCCATCCTGAGTTTGTTTTATATGCCAGGAGTCTTAACTTTAGTCAGTTTGATTCCACTGGACATGTGCAGATGACTTATGATTTTTTTTTCAGGTGAACCCAAGGTTTTCAGATAGAAGACTTTCTCATTTATTATTCAAAACTGAGCTCCATATTCATTTAGCTGTTAATTTATTCAAATATTTGTTGAGCAGCTATCATGTCTTAGAGTAAAAGGTATTGAACAGATCTGATCAAGTTGTCACCCAAATGGATCCTACATTCTAGGCCTACTAAAGCAAGATATGGGGCAGTAAACAAATAAATATAAACTGCTATATTATTGATAAGTAACATAAAGTATAGTCATAAAACAGGATAAGAGATAAAGATCATAGGTGGGCAGAGAAAAGCCTTTTTAAACAAGTGAAATTGAAACAGAAAGCTAAATAAAATGGAAGTAGGAGCCATATACTGAGAAAAGAATGTCTCTAACAAAGAAAAATATCCATGCAAAGGCTTTGAAATAGACCTTCCTTGGTGAAGTTAAGGAAAAGCATGAAAAGGTGTGTGGCTGGAGCAGAATGGGTACCTGTCTGAGTTTCATGCAAGGTAGCATAGAGCCATGTCATATAGGGCACTGAGAACTTAATACTTAAGATGCTAAGCTATCTGAAGCATTTTGAGATGAGATTGTGATCTGGCTTACATTTTATGGAAATGAGTCTCAATGGAGCAAGAATGGTTATGGGTTATACCTCATACATAGGTAAAAGGTTATTGTGAAGTCTTCATGGGCTATAATGGTGATTTGAAATAGCATGGGAGCAGTGACATGGTAAGAAGGGATTAGACTCAGGATAGAAACTGGTAAATAGAATTGACAGGGTTTGCTGAAGGACTGGATATGGTATGTAAGAGAAAGAGGAGTCACAGATGGCCCCAAGCTTTGAGGACTGATTAACTAAGTGAAAACAGTTTTCATTTACTGTCATAGGGGGATCGTGGGAGGAATACATTGTGAGGGAAATACAAGAGTTTAGCTTTCTATCTGCTAAGTTGGATGCTTATTAAGTATCCAAGTAGGAAAATGTGGAGCTGCCTATATAAGACAATATATAGATCAAATTCAGAAGTAAAATCTATTCAGCTGGAGCTGAAAATATAAATTTTGGATTCATCATGAAATAGCTAATAACAAAAGCCATTGAATCTGATAAGATCAGTTGGAAGGATAAATATTGATGAAAAATAAAAGAAGTCTAAGAATCAAGCCCAGGAGTCTTCCAGTGCTTGCAGATTGGGCAAATGAAGAGGATTCAGAAAAGAACACTAAAAAGGATCAGACAATCAAGTGAGATACAAAGAGAATCAAGAGAGAATAGACTCCTAGCGGGCAAGTCAAGAAGATGTTTCATGAAGGAGCAAGAGATCAACTGTTCCAATAGCTGTTATGAAATTGTGCCTAGTGAGAACCAGTCATTTGATTTAGGAACTTGAAGGTCATTGGTGACTTCGAGAAGAGTTGCTTTAGAGGAGAGCTCAGGGTAATTTAAAGAGATTCAGCAGAGCTGGGTAGAAAGAAAGTGAAGACAGTGAGTAAAGCTAATTCTTCCAAGGGATTTGTCCCTAAAGGGAAATAATGATTCTGTGCTGTTGACCTGCAGTAGAAACAGCTTTATAGTAAAGCAGAGAGAAGAAGAGATTGCAGAGGCAATATCATTGAGAAGAAGAGATAGGATGAGATTCAGAGCACAACTAGAGTTGTTGACTTTATAAGAGCCTAGACGGCTCATCTACAGTTAAGAAAAGGGAAGGTAAAATATATGGACAGATCCAGACATATTGGTACATGCGGGGGTGGAAATCCTCTTCTGTGGCTTCAACTTTGTCAGTAAAAGAGGAAGCAAGTCATCAGCTGAGAATAAATTTGGGGAAGGAGGTGTTAATGTGAAGAAAGTAAAGGCATTGTGAAGTGTCACTTCAGAAAACTGGAGAATGAATTAAAGAAGAAAATTTAGGGGAACAAACCAGGAAGCACAAGGGCCCCCTTGAAATTACTGTTCATGAATTTAAAAAAAGAAATCAGTCAGAGAGTTTGCTGAGTCAGTACCCTCCTCCAACCATGCTGCTGCTGCTACTGCTGCTAAGTCACTTCAGTCATGTTCGACTCTGTGCGACCCCATAGACGGCAGTCCACCAGGCTCCCCCATCCCTGGGATTCTCCAGGCAAGAACACTGGAGTGGGTTGCTATTTCCTTCTCCAATGCATGAAAGTGAAAAGTGAAAGTGAAGTCACTCAGTCATGCCAGACTCTTAGCAAGCCCATGGACTGCAGCCTACCAGGCTTCTCTGTTCATGGCATTCTCCAGGCAAGAGTACTGGAGTGAGGTGCCATTGCCTTCTCCTCCTTCAACCATATATAGCTGCTTTTGGAGGGAGTTCAGTAGGCATTGAGTTGAATTTAATTGGATAGAAACTCCCAGAAAAAACAAACAAACAGGGAGTTTATAGTATATGCATAAGAATGACTATAATGACAGATCGTGAAAATCGTAATAGTTAGGTCAACTGGACGATGTTGCAATAACAAAAAATGTGTTGAATCCACTTAGCTTAACAGAACAAAGATCAATTTCTTGCTCATATCACAGTTTGCTGGGGGTCAGGAAGCTCTCTTTGGGAACTCTTTTCCAACAGAAATTCAGGGAAGTCAACATCTTCACTTCTCAGAGTTTGTGCTCCAGCACAAGAGAGAATACACAAGAGAATAATTAGAGAAATCACACCTACTTAGAACTACCATGTCACGGAAGTGATTTAATGACTTCTTATCACATTCTGTTGGTCCAGAACTAGTCATATGGCCATAAGCTGACTGCGAGGGAGAAGAGAAAATGTAGGAGAGCAAATGGATTATTTTATGAGCATCAAATGTCTCTTCTACATAAACCAAGCCAAACAATAAAGGTAATGAGGATCTACTCTGCCTCAGCATCATGGCAAAACACTGGTAGCATCAAATTAGTATGATTTTTTGTGGGATCAGAAAACTGCCTTAGGTTGGAGTCTGTTCTGATTATCTGTTGCTATATAGTAAACACCACAAAGGGACTTCCCAGGTGACACTAGAGGTAAAAAACCTGCCTGCCAATGAAGGAGACATAAGAGACACAGGTTTGATCCCTGGGTGGGAAAGATTCCCTGGAGGAGCATGGCTACCCAGTCCAGTATTCTTGCCTGGAGAATCCCCATGGACAGAGGAGCCTGGCAGGCTACAGCCAATAGGGTCACAATGAGTCCAGACACGACTGAAGCAACTTTGCATGAATGCATGTAAACACCATAAAACTGGGCAGTATAAAACAACAACCATTATATTACACTCATGGAGTCCGTAGGTCAGTAATTTGGAAATGGCTCAATGAGATGAACTCCTCTCACCTCTAAAATGTCTAGAGCCTTAGCTGAAAGTATGAATATCTGAGATCTGGAATAGCTGAGGCTAGAACAACAGTTTTCAATACGGCTTCTTTGCTCACAGGGCTGGTAACAAGTCTGGGAATTCGGAAGGAGAATCTCAGCTGGGATTGTTGAACATAGCATCCAAATGTGACCTCTCCAGCAGAATGTTCCCAGGGTAGTCAGACTTCTTATATGGTAGTTCAGGGCTCCAAGTAAAAGTATTTCACAAGACTGAGACAAAAGTCCTAGGGCTGGCCTAGACATAGGAGTCACATAGCATCATATCAGTCCTGTTCTACTGCCTGAATATTAGGCCAGATCCCAGAGGAGGGCACTGGAACTCCACTTATTGAGACAGTGGCAGAAAATTGAGAGAGTGGCAGAGTTACCTTGCAGAAGAGTGTGTGACATGGGAGCTACTGTTGTGGCCATCTTTGGAAAATACAGTCGCCACACAGTCAGGATGTGAGTGAGAAATAGAGGTGGATTCTAGAGCTGCTTGCTACAAAGGTTTTGAGATGAGTTTTCATTTTATTACTAATGAAAATGGCTATGATTTGATCATTTGCGATTGGAAGACAAATGTTAGATTAAAGACATTAGATGTTCAAAGGTCCAAATTTAACAGACTTGGGTATTCCAGGATCTCCAAGGCTCAATAAATCCAGCATCTGCTTCCCCCCTGACCTCAGGTCCAGCCTGTCTCTCTCTTCTCTACCCCTGGAAGGCTCCTCCTTAGATGTTTCCTTACCTCCTGCAGGTCTTTATACAAATATCACCTTTCTAGTGGGAACTTTCCTGGCCATGCCATTCAAAACCACAAGTGCCTCAACAGTACTTCCTATCCCCCTTCTGCTTCAATTTTCTCCTTAAAGTTCATCATTATCTAACATACAGTATATTTTATATTTTAACTTGTTCTCCCTGATAATAGAATGTAAGCTCCCAAAGGATGTAAATTTCCATTGTTCCCTTCACTCCTGTTTTCCAAATACTTCAAATAGTGCTGGTCTTAGGTAGGCCCTCAGTAAATATATGGGGAATTAATGAATGGATGATCTCTTAGCATTTCTCAAATAGGTTATGATCTATTGAGTGCATGCTCAGTCGCTCAGTCCTGTTGGACTCTTTGTGACTCCACGGACTGTAACCCGTTAGGCTCTCTGTACATGGAATTTTCCAGGCAAGAATACTTTTGTGGGTTACCATTTCCTCCTCCGGGGCTCTTCCCAACCCAGGGACTGAACCCCCATCTCCTGCAGCTCTTGCATTGGCAGGCAGATTCTTCACCACTGTGCCACCTGAGAAGTCCTATGATCTATTAGAGTCATTAAACTAATTTAACATATCATGACCCACATTTATATTTAACTTATGAGAAAAAAGAGTAGAAAGGTATGGGAAAGATCAAAAGATGTTGCACATAATAGTGTATTATTGCATCATATTTCTGCTATAGTTTAATATACATGTATATACTAGATATTATATAAAATGTATTTCCTAATTTGGATCACAGTCAAAATTCTTGGAAAAAACACTGTCTAAATACTTCTTTGGACTAATGTCTTAAGCCTACATGGTGATAGGTAAGGATTTAATAATGAGGAGGCAATTGGGAACACTCATCAAAAGCACAGGTAGCTGCTCCTCTTGATTCTTCTGGAGATAGGATCTGGATGTGGGCAGCAGAAGGTGTTGCCAGGGACATAATGGGTTACTTCTTGGGCACTTTTATTTTCCTCAGTTTGAACCAGTACATGTTTAACACATAATGAGCACTCTAAGGTTTGATGGTTGGCTAAAGTTTTTTTTAACAATTGTATTACGGTTTTTGAAGCATTTCTCAATAAGCTGGTTTTGCCCCAGGACTTAATTTACTCAGGGTCATTAAACTCATCAAAGGCCTTCCCACAACAACCCCATTGCTAGAAGCTCTCTCATTGGAGCTCTTTTTTAGCCATGTCTGTTGCAGCCATCCTGCTCTTGGTAATAAATAATTATCCCCTTTGGGAAAAGGTTGGCCAACGATGTGAAACTGTCTCTATGTTTAGAAGCTTGGAGTCAAAAGACCTGGGGTCCAGTCAAGTGCCTCTCAGTTCAGGTGACTTCTGGGGCCATGTTTTCTCTTTCATGAGATGAGGGAATTGGACCCTTTGGTGCTTGACGTCTTTTCCACCTTTACTTTTTAATCAATGAATCATTCACTTGACATTTAGGCTATATGTATTCTCATCTAGATTTTTGGCTTGTTGGGGGTTGAAAGTGGGTCTCTTTGGCATCTTTTCAAGTGTCTACTCAAAGTGCCCATAGAATGCCTTTACAAGTGCTGACTTATTGGTGGCTTTTGAAAGGGAAAGCTTAACTTTGGTTGTTTATCTTAATGTCCCTATTTTTTGTTGTTATTTCCTTAGTTTTCATTTCTTTATATTGATCTCTGTTCTTTTTGTAGCTGTAAAATGGACCTCTTGGGACAGAAGTTTTTAATAAGTTAAGATGTTATCCAAATACCTGGTATTTATAGATATTTTGAAGGATGTGGGAAGGGAACAGATCTTGGCATAACAAGTAGAAAGCTGAATTTTATGCCAAGTATTTGAGATAGCATTGAATATGTACTTTGCGTTGTGTAGCACNCTCTTCAACCATTTTATTTTTGACTGCCTGTCTTCCTTTCATACTTCATCTTCGTGTTCTTTTTTCTGACTATCCATCCACTTAATGTCCCCAGTGTCATTTCAGAAGCGTGTGTACAATACTTCTGTATCCTGTATTTTTTTAAGCCTGTACCAATTTTCATATTTTGCCCTTATGGCCGTATTAGTAGGGCTTCCCAGGTGGTGCTAGTGATAAAGAACCTGCCTGCCAACAGGAGACATGAGAGATGTGGGTTCCATCCCTGGGTGGGGAAGATCCCCTGGAGGAAAGCATGGCAATCCACTCCAGCATTCTTGCCTGGAGAATCCCATGGGCAGTGGAGCCTGGGGGGCTAGAGTCCATTGGACTGAAAAAAATCAGACTCAACTGAAGTGGCTTATATGTGCCCTGTAACTAAAGGTATGTTTGTCAAGTTGTACATTCAAGATTTAGGCTTAGAAAGAAGTTTAAAATAAGCATGTGTATTCTTTCTAGAAAAGATTTCAGAGAGAGAAATCCAGACTTAATTTCTTTAAAAATGCCTAAAATGACCCCTTTTGGCTCCAACCTAATGTCCTTTCTCTGCACAAGCATAAACCAATGAGAATGCCACTAATTTAATTTATAACTCATTGTCAGTTTTTTTTTTTTCACCTCATTTGCTTTATGTGAATGGGTTTCCTCTTTCAGGAAGGAGAAATATGGGCTAATATCACACACAGACGCCAAGCTGGCTCCTGCTGTATCTCTTGCTGATCTTCTGTGGATCGCTGCCAGGGACATTAAGAGCCTTGGTTCACTATTATTTTTGCTGTCCATCCTGAGTTTGTTTTATATGCCGAGAGTCTTAACTTTAGTCAGTTTGATTCCACTGGACATGTGCAGATGACTTATGATTTTTTTTTCAGGTGAACCCAAGGTTTTCAGATAGAAGACTTTCTCATTTATTATTCAAAACTGAGCTCCATATTCATTTAGCTGTTAATTTATTCAAATATTTGTTGAGCAGCTATCATGTCTTAGAGTAAAAGGTATTGAACAGATCTGATCAAGTTGTCACCCAAATGGATCCTACATTCTAGGCCTACTAAAGCAAGATATGGGGCAGTAAACAAATAAATATAAACTGCTATATTATTGATAAGTAACATAAAGTATAGTCATAAAACAGGATAAGAGATAAAGATCATAGGTGGGCAGAGAAAAGCCTTTTTAAACAAGTGAAATTGAAACAGAAAGCTAAATAAAATGGAAGTAGGAGCCATATACTGAGAAAAGAATGTCTCTAACAAAGAAAAGTATCCATGCAAAGGCTTTGAAATAGACCTTCCTTGGTGAAGTTAAGGAAAAGCATGAAAAGGTGTGTGGCTGGAGCAGAATGGGTACCTGTCTGAGTTTCATGCAAGGTAGCATAGAGCCATGTCATATAGGGCACTGAGAACTTAATACTTAAGATGCTAAGCTATCTGAAGCATTTTGAGATGAGAGTGTGATCTGGCTTACATTTTATGGAAATGAGTCTCAATGGAGCAAGAATGGTTATGGGTTATACCTCATACATAGGTAAAAGGTTATTGTGAAGTCTTCATGGGCTATAATGGTGATTTGAAATAGCATGGGAGCAGTGACATGGTAAGAAGGGATTAGACTCAGGATAGAAACTGGTAAATAGAATTGACAGGGTTTGCTGAAGGACTGGATATGGTATGTAAGAGAAAGAGGAGTCACAGATGGCCCCAAGCTTTGAGGACTGATTAACTAAGTGAAAACAGTTTTCATTTACTGTCATAGGGGGATCGTGGGAGGAATACATTGTGAGGGAAATACAAGAGTTTAGCTTTCTATCTGCTAAGTTGGATGCTTATTAAGTATCCAAGTAGGAAAATGTGGAGCTGCCTATATAAGACAATATATAGATCAAATTCAGAAGTAAAATCTATTCAGCTGGAGCTGAAAATATAAATTTTGGATTCATCATGAAATAGCTAATAACAAAAGCCATTGAATCTGATAAGATCAGTTGGAAGGATAAATATTGATGAAAAATAAAAGAAGTCTAAGAATCAAGCCCAGGAGTCTTCCAGTGCTTGCAGATTGGGCAAATGAAGAGGATTCAGAAAAGAACACTAAAAAGGATCAGACTATCAAGTGAGATACAAAGAGAATCAAGAGAGAATAGACTCCTAGCGGGCAAGTCAAGAAGATGTTTCATGAAGGAGCAAGAGATCAACTGTTCCAATAGCTGTTATGAAATTGTGCCTAGTGAGAACCAGTCATTTGATTTAGGAACTTGAAGGTCATTGGTGACTTCGAGAAGAGTTGCTTTAGAGGAGAGCTCAGGGTAATTTAAAGAGATTCAGCAGAGCTGGGTAGAAAGAAAGTGAAGACAGTGAGTAAAGCTAATTCTTCCAAGGGATTTGTCCCTAAAGGGAAATAATGATTCTGTGCTGTTGACCTGCAGTAGAAACAGCTTTATAGTAAAGCAGAGAGAAGAAGAGATTGCAGAGGCAATATCATTGAGCAGAAGAGATAGGATGAGATTCAGAGCACAACTAGAGTTGTTGACTTTATAAGAGCCTAGACGGCTCATCTACAGTTAAGAAAAGGGAAGGTAAAATATATGGACAGATCCAGACATATTGGTACATGCGGGGGTGGAAATCCTCTTCTGTGGCTTCAACTTTGTCAGTAAAAGAGGAAGCAAGTCATCAGCTGAGAATAAATTTGGGGAAGGAGGTGTTAATGTGAAGAAAGTAAAGGCATTGTGAAGTGTCACTTCAGAAAACTGGAGAATGAATTAAAGAAGAAAATTTAGGGGAACAAACCAGAAAGCACAAGGGCCCCCTTGAAATTACTGTTCATGAATTTAAAAAAAGAAATCAGTCAGAGAGGTTGCTGAGTCAGTACCCTCCTCCAACCATGCTGCTGCTGCTACTGCTGCTAAGTCACTTCAGTCATGTTCGACTCTGTGCGACCCCATAGACGGCAGTCCACCAGGCTCCCCCATCCCTGGGATTCTCCAGGCAAGAACACTGGAGTGGGTTGCTATTTCCTTCTCCAATGCATGAAAGTGAAAAGTGAAAGTGAAGTCACTCAGTCATGCCAGACTCTTAGCAAGCCCATGGACTGCAGCCTACCAGGCTTCTCTGTTCATGGCATTCTCCAGGCAAGAGTACTGGAGTGAGGTGCCATTGCCTTCTCCTCCTTCAACCATATATAGCTGCTTTTGGAGGGAGTTCAGTAGGCATTGAGTTGAATTTAATTGGATAGAAACTCCCAGAAAAAACAAACAAACAGGGAGTTTATAGTATATGCATAAGAATGACTATAATGACAGATCGTGAAAATCGTAATAGTTAGGTCAACTGGACGATGTTGCAATAACAAAAAATGTGTTGAATCCACTTAGCTTAACAGAACAAAGATCAATTTCTTGCTCATATCACAGTTTGCTGGGGGTCAGGAAGCTCTCTTTGGGAACTCTTTTCCAACAGAAATTCAGGGAAGTCAACATCTTCACTTCTCAGAGTTTGTGCTCCAGCACAAGAGAGAATACACAAGAGAATAATTAGAGAAATCACACCTACTTAGAACTACCATGTCACGGAAGTGATTTAATGACTTCTTATCACATTCTGTTGGTCCAGAACTAGTCATATGGCCATAAGCTGACTGCGAGGGAGAAGAGAAAATGTAGGAGAGCAAATGGATTATCTTATGAGCATCAAATGTCTCTTCTACATAAACCAAGCCAAACAATAAAGGTAATGAGGATTTACTCTGCCTCAGCATCATGGCAAAACACTGGTAGCATCAAATTAGTATGATTTTTTGTGGGATCAGAAAACTGCCTTAGGTTGGAGTCTGTTCTGGTTATCTGTTGCTATATAGTAAACACCACAAAGGGACTTCCCAGGTGACACTAGAGGTAAAAAACCTGCCTGCCAATGAAGGAGACATAAGAGACGCAGGTTTGATCCCTGGATGGAAAAGATTTCCTGGTGGAGCATGGCTACCCACTCCAGTATTCTTGCCTGGAGAATCCTCATGGCCAGAGGAGCCTGGCAGGCTAAGCCGATAGGGTCACAATGAGTCCAGACACGACTGAAGCAACTTTGCATGAATGCATGTAAACACCATAAAACTGGGCAGTATAAAACAACAACCATTATATTACACTCATGGAGTCCGTAGGTCAGTAATTTGGAAATGGCTCAATGAGATGAACTCCTCTCACCTCTAAAATGTCTAGAGCCTTAGCTGAAAGTATGAATATCTGAGATCTGGAATAGCTGAGGCTAGAACAACAGTTTTCAATACGGCTTCTTTGCTCACAGGGCTGGTAACAAGTCTGGGAATTCGGAAGGAGAATCTCAGCTGGGATTGTTGAACATAGCATCCAAATGTGACCTCTCCAGCAGAATGTTCCCAGGGTAGTCAGACTTCTTATATGGTAGTTCAGGGCTCCAAGTAAAAGTATTTCACAAGACTGAGACAAAAGTCCTAGGGCTGGCCTAGACATAGGAGTCACATAGCATCATATCAGTCCTGTTCTACTGCCTGAATATTAGGCCAGATCCCAGAGGAGGGCACTGGAACTCCACTTATTGAGACAGTGGCAGAAAATTGAGAGAGTGGCAGAGTTACCTTGCAGAAGAGTGTGTGACATGGGAGCTACTGTTGTGGCCATCTTTGGAAAATACAGTCGCCACACAGTCAGGATGTGAGTGAGAANGAGACAGTGGCAGAAAATTGAGAGAGTGGCAGAGTTACTTTGCAGAAGAGTGTGTGACATGGGAGCTACCGTTGTGGCCATCTTTGGAAAATACAGTCACCGCACAGTCACGATGTGAGTGAGAAATAGAGGTGGATTCTAGAGCTGCTTGCTACAAAGGTTTTGAGATGAGATTATTACTAATGAAAATGGCTATGATTTGATCAATTGCGATTGGAAGACAAATGTTAGATTAAAGACATTAGATGTTCAAAGGTCCAAATTTAACAGACTTGGGTATTTCAGGATCTCCAAGGCTCAATAAATCCAGCATCTGCTTCCCCCCTGACCTCAGGTCCAGCCTGTCTCTCTCTTCTCTACCCCTGGAAGGCTCCTCCTTAGATGTTTCCTTACCTCCTGCAGGTCTTTATACAAATATCACCTTTCTAGTGGGAACTTTCCTGGCCATGCCATTCAAAACCACAAGTGCCTCAACAGTACTTCCTATCCCCCTTCTGCTTCAATTTTCTCCTTAAAGTTCATCATTATCTAACATACAGTATATTTTATATTTTAACTTGTTCTCCCTGATAATAGAATGTAAGCTCCCAAAGGATGTAAATTTCCATTGTTCCCTTCACTCCTGTTTTCCAAATACTTCAAATAGTGCTGGTCTTAGGTAGGCCCTCAGTAAATATATGGGGAATTAATGAATGGATGATCTCTTAGCATTTCTCAAATAGGTTATGATCTATTGAGTGCATGCTCAGTCGCTCAGTCCTGTTGGACTCTTTGTGACTCCACGGACTGTAACCCGTTAGGCTCTCTGTACATGGAATTTTCCAGGCAAGAATACTTTTGTGGGTTACCATTTCCTCCTCCGGGGCTCTTCCCAACCCAGGGACTGAACCCCCATCTCCTGCAGCTCTTGCATTGGCAGGCAGATTCTTCACCACTGTGCCACCTGAGAAGTCCTATGATCTATTAGAGTCATTAAACTAATTTAACATATCATGACCCACATTTATATTTAACTTATGAGAAAAAAGAGTAGAAAGGTATGGGAAAGATCAAAAGATGTTGCACATAATAGTGTATTATTGCATCATATTTCTGCTATAGTTTAATATACATGTATATACTAGATATTATATAAAATGTATTTCCTAATTTGGATCACAGTCAAAATTCTTGGAAAAAACACTGTCTAAATACTTCTTTGGACTAATGTCTTAAGCCTACATGGTGATAGGTAAGGATTTAATAATGAGGAGGCAATTGGGAACACTCATCAAAAGCACAGGTAGCTGCTCCTCTTGATTCTTCTGGAGATAGGATCTGGATGTGGGCAGCAGAAGGTGTTGCCAGGGACATAATGGGTTACTTCTTGGGCACTTTTATTTTCCTCAATTTGAACCAGTACATGTTTAACACATAATGAGCACTCTAAGGTTTGATGGTTGGCTAAAGTTTTTTTTAACAATTGTATTACGGTTTTTGAAGCATTTCTCAATAAGCTGGTTTTGCCCCAGGACCTAATTTACTCAGGGTCATTAAACTCATCAAAGGCCTTCCCACAACAACCCCATTGCTAGAAGCTCTCTCATTGGAGCTCTTTTTTAGCCATGTCTGTTGCAGCCATCCTGCTCTTGGTAATAAATAATTATCCCCTTTGGGAAAAGGTTGGCCAACGATGTGAAACTGTCTCTATGTTTAGAAGCTTGGAGTCAAAAGACCTGGGGTCCAGTCAAGTGCCTCTCAGTTCAGGTGACTTCTGGGGCCATGTTTTCTCTTTCATGAGATGAGGGAATTGGACCCTTTGGTGCTTGACGTCTTTTCAACCTTTACTTTTTAATCAATGAATCATTCACTTGACATTTAGGCTATATGTATTCTCATCTAGATTTTTGGCTTGTTGGGGGTTGAAAGTGGGTCTCTTTGGCATCTTTTCAAGTGTCTACTCAAAGTGCCCATAGAATGCCTTTACAAGTGCTGACTTATTGGTGGCTTTTGAAAGGGAAAGCTTAACTTTGGTTGTTTATCTTAATGTCCCTATTTTTTGTTGTTATTTCCTTAGTTTTCATTTCTTTATATTGATCTCTGTTCTTTTTGTAGCTGTAAAATGGACCTCTTGGGACAGAAGTTTTTAATAAGTTAAGATGTTATCCAAATACCTGGTATTTATAGATATTTTGAAGGATGTGGGAAGGGAACAGATCTTGGCATAACAAGTAGAAAGCTGAATTTTATGCCAAGTATTTGAGATAGCATTGAATATGTACTTTGCGTTGTGTAGCACTGTCCAACATTGCTAATAATTACGTCCCAACTCCTTAAGATTCTTATGTTCTTTGGAATCCGCCTCCATCTATTACACTTTTTATTGCTAATGAGCTTCTTCCAGTGGTAGCTGGAGTTTAGGAATGAGGAAGAGCACTGTTATGTAACATTTTACCCATGGTAAAGAGAATATGGTCCCATTTTGGTGATCGTGTCTATCTCAAGGGTAACTGACATGCTAGTTTAGATTTTTTAAATGGAAAAATTTGTAAATAAACCTCATGCTTTCTATTATGCTGTGCCCTTATCTTTTTACTTCTTAAATCAGATAATGAATCAGGGTTCAATATTTAAGCAGACAGGGAAAGGAAAAAGCATCAATTTATCCAGGATATGGTAGAACGGTTCCTCTGTCAACTCATACCACTTCTCTAGTCTGGACATCTAAGCCTTTCTCAAATACACATCTATCACAAGCAACCTTAACAATCCTCATTGATTGGAGTTGACTGTCATATCAGAATGTTCGAAGAAAAAATATTTTCCTGATGCAGGAGAGCTGCAGTTGCCAATAAGATTGGGATTTTCTGCAGAGCTGCCTCAAGGTAAACACTGCCATTCAAACCCTTGAAACGTGAAGGGTGAAAACGCACTAAGCCCATGCCATTGCTTTGCTGGGGAAAACCAAAGTCTCATCCAGATAAAAATCATTTACAAACTGGAGGCTTGCTTCAGAGATGCAGTTCATTTTCACGTCAGCATTTTTCGTACTCCAATATTGAACAGAAAGGAAAATCAGCGGAGAAAAATGAGATAAATCTTGCATTGATGTGACGATCCTAGAGGGCAGCCTTAGGTTTCTGAGAGCTGAGGAATCCTTGTACACTGATTTTCACCTGTCTTTCTGGAACATGGTGATTTATGTATGCATCAAATATCTGTGCATCATCGTGGTTGGTTTCCTCTGTAATGAGAGAGTGATGCCTTCATCCAGATCAAGACGAAAAATCTCTATCATTCGAGCAAGCCTTGGCTTATGAATATCACTATGTGTCCTTCAGTTCAGTTCAGTTGCTCAATCTGACTCTTTGTGACCCCATGAATTGCAGCATGCCAGGCCTCCCTGTCCATCACCAACTCCCGGAGATTACTCAGACTCACATCCATCAAGTCGGTGATGCCATCCAGCCATCTCATCCTCTGTCATCCCCTTCTCCTCCTGCCCC
>SJYW01007945.1:5200-16826 GCA_006410735.1 Raphicerus campestris
TCCCCTTCTCCTCCTGCCCCTAATCCCTCCCAGCATCAGAGTCTTTTCCAGTGAGTCAACTCTTCACATGAGGTAGCCAAAGTACCGGAGTTTCAGTTTTAGCATCATTCCTTCCAAAGAAATCCCAGGACTGATCTCCTTTAGAATGGACTGGTTGGATCTCCTTGCAGTCCAAGGAACTCTCAAGAGTGTTCTCCAATACCACAGTTCAAAAGCATCAATTCTTTGGCACTCAGCTTTTTTCATAGTCCAACTCTCACATCCATACATGACTACTAGAAAAACCATAGCCTTGACTAGATGAACCTTTGTTGGCAAAGTAATGTCTTTGTTTTTGAATATGCTATCTAGGTTGGTCATAACTTTCCTTCCAAGTAGTAAGCATCTTTTCATTTCATGGCTGCAATCACCATCTACAGTGATTTAGGAGTCCATAAAAATAAAGTCTGACACTGTTTCCACTGTTTCCCCATCTATTTCCTATGAAGTGATGGGTCCAGATAAAGGACAGAAATGGTATGGACTTAACAGAAGCAGAAGATATTAAGAAGAGGTGGCAAGAATACACAGAAGAACTGTACAAAAAAGATCTTCACAACCAAGACAATCATGATGGTGTGATCACTCACTAATCATTAGAGAAATGTAAATTGCAACTACAATGAGAGGCTTCCCTAATGACACAATAGTGAAGAGTCGCCTGCCAATGTAGAAGAGGAAGTTTTAATCCCTGATCCAAGAAGGTTCCTCTTGGCAGGATGTGGAATAAAGAGGAAGTTATTATTCAAAGAGTACAGAGTTCGGGAACATGATCAGTTCTGGAGATGAATAGTGGTAATGGTTGCACAGCAATGTGAATATGCTAATGCTACTGAAACATACACTTAAAAATTGTTAAGATGTTAAATTTTATGCTTATTTTACCACAATAAAAAATGGAGTGAGTATATTAGTATCAGAAAAACTCTTCAAGTTAAAGCATGTTACCAGAGAAAAAGAGATAAATTTCATAACAAGAGTGTCAGTTTATCAGCAAGGCATACATACGTATCCTAATGTATAGGCATAAAATGAAAGCTGTTCCAAATAATTAAAGTAAAATCTCCCAGAAGTAAAAGGAGCAATAAATAAACTTACAATTATATTTGAGACTCCTATCTCAGAAATGGATAAAATAAGCAAGTTCTACCAGTCATATTCATATATTTGCTATTTACACAACACTATACCCAAAAGCACTGGAATAAACACTTCTTCCAAGACCTCACTACCAATAAACCAGATAGACTACATTAGACCAATAGAGGAGTCTCAATAAACGTAAAAGGATTGAAAGAATATACAGTATGTGATTTGAATAGAGTGTAATTACATGAGAAATAAAAAAGAAAATGATATATCAGAATTCCCTAACTATTGGAAATGAAATAGTACAACCCTAAATAATATATTAGAGAAAAAAATTCAAAGTGAAAAATAAAAGATTTTCTTTTTATAGGATATTTATAAGACAAAGCCTCAGAATTTATGGGAGGTTGTTAAGGCAGTAGTTGAAGGGAAATTTTTAACTCTACTTAATAATTCTAGAAAATGAAAACTAATTTAAATTATGTGATCTTAGTTTCTCTCTTCAGAAGCTATCAAAGAAGTGTAAATTAAGCTCAAAAAAGTGGAGAAAGGAAACAATGATGGTAAGAGCATAAATTAATAAAATAGTAAAAAGATAATAATATAGAAAATCAATGAAGTGGAAAAATATTTTCCAAAAGTATTAATAAAATTGATAAACCTCTAGCCAGACTGATCACAAAAACAATGAGATAAAAATGTATTTCCAATAGAGGACTGAAAGGGAAAAGAGATGCAAAAAATGGCAGGAAGAATTAATGTTTCAGGAAAGATGATATTTTACTTTAATCTGGAAAATACAAGCAAAAATTGCCTCAAGATTTTCTTTTAGCTAAATAGAGCCACTTCAAATCTCTCAAAATGACATCATTGAAAGTCTTAAATACCTTATATCTTCCATAACTATATTTTTAGAACATACAAATTAGTATGAACTAAATAACAGATGTGACTTTCACCTTTAAAAATTCAAGCTTGTTCATAAAAAGCTTTCAAAACAACTTTTAAAATTGCCCTGTCCACAAGATACATTTTATATTAAAGCATGTTGCAAGCATTTAATTGTCTTGCTGTTATATGGAAATTATAGACCAGTTATACCCATTTTTCACATAGATATACTCATCAGTAATTATTTATATGCAGGCTTATATTTAGAATCTCCTGCCATTTTGCCTGAAATGTTAAAATTTCAAAGTTAGACAATTCTTCCTTTATTTGGGATATTTGAGATTTTCAATTTAAAATCTGCTAGAAGCTATAATGTAAATTAGAAAACCATCTTTTTCTTTTCAGTATATAGTACAGATTTCAACACTGTATCTCTACATCTAAAATCTTTAATATATATTATTTTTCCATCCTAGGCAATTAAGATTTAATTTCCATATGCCAGGTTTCTGTATGTTTAAAGAAATAGAATCTACATGTTTCCCCTTTATTTTGCTTTTGCTCATTTTAACAAGAAAATTCTGATCATAAAATAATGAATAGTCACACATACACACAGACATACATACACTCACCATATAAAGTAATTTTTTATCATAAATATAGCTTAATAATACTACAGGTTAGAGGGCTATACTGAGAGTTTGGAATTATATATACTGCTATATTTAAAATAAACTACTTTTCTATTTAAAAAAAGAATACTACAGGATAAATACTTATATTACTCCATCAATATATTAGAAACTCTACTTTTAAAGTTAATTTTCTTATTTAAATAGCTTAATAATTTACACTTCATTAAAGTAGTCCAAGATATACTCTGTAATAATGCAGATATAGAAACAATGTTTCATTAACTATTTATGAATTTTCCACAGTTCATTGTGATCCACACAATCAAAGGTATTGGCATAATCAATAGAGCAAAAGTAGATGGTTTTCTGAAACTCTTGCTTTTTCAATGATCCAGCAGATGTTTGCAATTTGATCTCTGGTTCTTCTGCCTTTTCTAAATCCAGCCTGAACATCTGTAAATTGATGTTTCACATACTGTTGAAGCCTGGCTTGGAGAATTTTGAACATTACTTTACTAGAGTGTGAGATGAGTGCAATCGTGCAGTAGTTTGAGCATTCTTTGGCATTGCCTTTCTTTGGAATTGGAATGAAAACTGACTTTTTCCAGTCCCGTGGCCGCTGCTGAATTTTCCAAATTTGCTGGCATATTGAGTGCAGCACTTTCACAGCATCATCTTTTAGGATTTGAAATAGCTCAACTGGAATTCCATCACATCCACTAGCTTTGTTCAGTGTGATGTTTCCTAAGGTCTACTTGAGTTTGCATTCCAGGATGTCTGGCTGTAGGTGAGTGATCACACCATCGTGGTTATCTAGATCATGAAGACATTTTTTGTATAGTTCTTCTGTGTATTCTTGCCACCTTTTCTTAATGTCTCTTGCTTCTGTTAGGTCCATACCATTTCTGTCCTTTACTGTGCCCATCATTACCTGAAAAGTTCCCTTGGTATCTCTAATTTTCCTGAAGAGACCTCTAGTCTTTCCCATTCTATTGTTTTCCTTTATTTCTTTGCATTGATCACTGATGAAGGCTTCCTTATCTCTCCTTGCTATTCTTCTTTGCTATTCTTTGGAAGTCTGTGGAAAATTCTTAAACAGGTGGGAATACCTACACCACCTGACCTGCCTCCTGAGAAATCTGTATGCAGGTCAAGAAGCAACAGTTAGAACTGGACATAAAACAGACTGGTTCCAAATTGGAAAAAGAGTACATCAAGGCTGTATATTGTCACTCTACTTATTTAACTTAAATGCAAAGTACATCATGCAAAATGCCAGGATGGATGAAACACAAGTTGGAATCAAGATTGCTAGAATCAATAACCTCAGATATGCAGATGACACCACCCTTATGACAGAAAGCAAAAAACTAAAGAACCTCTTGATGAAAATGAAAGAGGAGAGTGAAAAAGCTGGCTTAAAACTCAACATTTAGAAACTAAAGATCAGGGCATCTGGTCCTATCACTTCATGGCAAATGGATGGGGAAACAATGGAAAGAATGACAGACTTTATTTCAGGGGCTCCAAAATCACTGCAGATGGTGACTGAAGCCATAAAATTAAAAGACACTTACTCCTTGGAAGGAAAGCTATGACCAACCTAGATAGCATATTAAAAGACAAAAATATTACTTTGCCTATGAAGATTCATCTAGTCCAACCTATGGTTTTTCCAGTAGTTATGTATGAATGTGAGAGTTGAACTATAAAGAAAGCTGAGTCCCAAAGAACTGATGCTTTTGAACTGTGGTATTGGAGAAGACTCTTGAAAGTCCCTTGGACTGCAGGGAGATTCAACCAGTCCATCCTAAATGAAATCAGTCCTGAATATTCATTGGAAGGACTGATGCTAAAGCTGAAACTCCAATACTTGGCCCACCTGATGCCAAGAATTCACTCATTGGAAAAGATGCTGGTGCTGGGAAAGATTGAAGGCTGGAGGAGAAGGGCATGAGAGAGGATGAGATGGTTGGATGGCATCATCAACTCAATGGACATCAGTTTGAATACGCTCCAGGAGTTGGTGATGAACAGGGAAGCCTGGTGTGGTGCAAGGTCCATGGTGTTGTAAAATGTCAGACATGACTGATGGACTGAACTGAACTAAACTGAACTATATATGAAAGAACCTTTAATTATTTTCCTTAGATAATTTGCTGATCATCTTCCTTTCTTCCTCCTATTGCAAAAAGGCATTTTATCACAGGCAGCTACTATTACTACTTAGGCAGGCACTCTGACTGTTCAACAAAATATGCTCTTTGGTTTTCACTTATTTAAATTAATAATAGCTTTATTGTTTAATTTCATACTCATAACTTCAGTTAATTTGGATTAAAAAAAGAAAACAAAAAATCCAACAATCAAAATGTAAAAGAATAATATAATAATACTCATATGCTCATCTTTCAGCCTCAACATTTCTCATTTTGCCAATCTTATGTCTTCTCTTTCTCAGTTTCTTCCCTTTCCTCGTTTACTGAGTGTTTTTCCCCTCAATTACTTAGGTATAAAGTAACAATGTAATTTTTTTCATAAGTGCTTTGGTAAACAATATTTTTACTATGTTGTTAAAATTACTGTATTTTTAATTCTTTCAGTAAAATTATTAACAATATTTATTGTTTCTATTATTTCAGCAGAATATATGGTTATTTTGATACACACATGGTAAGTACTATTTCGGAATTAAAGAAAAAGTACTGAAATGAAGTCAGTTCTGTTTTAGATGTTTCAGTCCTGTGAGTCTACTGTTTCTTGCCTAGATTATTACATTATTCTCTTAAATGATCTTACACAGTTTCTCTTCTTCAGTCTCTAAACACAGTAGCTAGGTAATCTAGTTAAAATATAAGTTGAGTCATGAGTCTGTGCTTAAAACCATCTAATAACTTTTCATAGCACTCAAAACAAAAACCATAGTCTTTATAACAGCCTACAAGGATGGGCCTCTCTAACTCCTCTTTGATCTCCTCTCTTGGGTCACTCTTCTTCAGTCTTGGGACCCTCTTGCTTTTTCTCAAACTCCCTATGTTCTTAACTCAGGATTTTCTTTCTATTCGCTATACCTAGAATGTATGACTGACTTCCTGTTCTCCTTCAAACCTTTATTCCTGTTTACATGTTTATTGATGGCTTCTTTAAAATAAATAAATATGAATAGAACCCAGTTCCACATCCATTTCAGGATTACAGAAATCCTTATCCCCTTCCCCTAAGTTATTTATTCTTATTATTATCAAGTCTGACCTATGAAAGTGATTATATGTTTTACTTAATGTCTACCTCCTGCTGAGATGAGGTGAGGTGAAGTCGCTCAGTCGTGTCCGACTCTTTGCGACCCCGTGGACTGTAACCTACTAGGCTTCTCCGTCCATGGGATTCTCCAGGAAAGAATACTGGAGTGGATTGCCATTTCCTTCTCCAGGGGATCTTCCCAATCCAGGTATGGAACCCGGGTCTCCCGCATTGGAGGCAGACGCTTTAACCTCTGAGCCACCAGGGAAGCCAAACTCCTCCTACTAGAATTAAAAGGCCCTGAGAGAGTTTCAGGGACTGTTTTGAAAATACCTGGGCATGACAGGCAATCAATACATAATGTTTAAGTAAACTGAAGAAACAGTGAAACTAGGAGATCATCTTAGTCCTATTTTTAGATATTGCATGTGAGGTTCTCAAAACTCCAAATCACAGATCCCAGATGATGAAGAGCCTGTGATGATTATAATTGGTTATGTTCTTACTTTTGCCTGAAGCAGAATGCTACCACCTCACTTGTGTTGTACTATTTTCTCTTCAATATTTTATTATGAGTAGAGTTGAAATAATTTTACAAAGATCATTCACAGAACACCAGCTAGATTCTACCAATATTTTATCTTTATACTTCCTTTAGCTTATATTTATCCATCTAACCATCTCTCTAATCATCCCTTCATCCATCTTGAATATGATATATTTTAAAGTTAGCTTCAGTCATGAGTATATGTTCCATAAATACTTCAGCATACATATAATTTACTAAAATTTTACTTTTTAACTTGTTTTCCCTTGACATGAAATTTACATACAACAAAGAGCATAGATTTTAAGTGTACATTTTCTGAATTTGTATAGATCCATGACATCAGAATGTTACTTTATGCCTGTTCCCAGTCATTCTCATTCACACCCCTACAAGGTACTCATAGTTATGACTTTCGAAAATGGAATATTTGCTTGTTCTATGATAGCATATAAATGAAGTAATTTGTTTATACATATCAGTTCAGTTCAGTCGCTCAGTCATGTCCAACTCTTTGCGACCCCATGAATCGCAGCACGCCTGGCCTCCCTGTTCATTACCATCTCTCGGAGTTCACTCACACTCACATCCATTGAGTCCGTGNAATGGAATATTTGCTTGTTCTATGATAGCATATAAATGAAGTAATTTGTTTATATATATCAGTTCAGTTCAGTTCAGTCGCTCAGTCATGTCCAACTCTTTGCGACCCCATGAATCACAGCACGCCTGGCCTCCCTGTTCATTACCATCTCTCGGAGTTCACTCACACTCACATCCATTGAGTCAGTGATGCCATCCAGCCATCTCATCTTCAGTCATCCCCTTCTCCTCCTGCCCCCAATTCCTCCCAGAGTCAGAGTCTTTTCCAATGAGTCAGCTCTTCACATGAGGTGGCCAAAGTACTGGAGTTTCAGCTTTAGCATCATTCCTTCCAAAGAAATCCCAGGGCTGATCTCCTTCAGAATGGATTTGTTGAATCTCCTTTCAGTATAGTATAAAGTTTATTTTACATAACATGATATTTTTGAGATTCATTCATGTTTTTGTGTATATCAGCATTCCATTCTTTTACATTGCTAAATAATATTAATGTTACATTATATGGATGCACCACATGCTATTTATCCAATATCCGATTAATAGACACTTGCACCAGTCCAAATTTCTGAGATGGGTATGNGATTCATTCATGTTTTGGTGTATATCAGCATTCCATTCTTTTACATTGCTAAATAATATTAATATTACATTATATGGAAGCACCACATGCTATTTATCCAATATCCTATTAATAGACACTTGCACCAGTCCAAATTTCTGAGATGGATATGTATCTAAGTCTTTTTGTGGACTTACGTTTTCTTGTCTCTTGTGGTAGTGCCTAATAATGAAATGGTTGGGTTATGGCTTAAGTACATGTTTACATTTGTAAGACATNGCTAAATAATATTAATGTTACATTATATGGATGCACCACATGCTATTTATCCAATATCCGATTAATAGACACTTGCACCAGTCCAAATTTCTGAGATGGGTATGTATCTAAGTCTTTTTGTGGACTTATGTTTTCTTGTCTCTTGTGGTAGTGCCTAATAATGAAATGGTTGGGTTATGGCTTAAGTACATGTTTACATTTGTAAGACATAGCTGGAGCTTTTTATGATTACACTATTTTGCACTATGAAAATTCTATATTCTATAATATATGAAAATTCTAGTTTTTCCAAATCTTTGGCAATATCAGATTTTTTTGTCTTTGTAATCTTATTCATTCAGCTAGGTATGATTTTTATCTATTTATGATATTAATATGTATTTTATGATGTCTAATGAAATTTAAAATATTTTTCATGTTAGTCATATATATTCTGGGAGAAGGCAATGGCACCCCACTCCAGTCCTCTTGCCTGGAAAATCCCATGGACAGAGGAGCCCGGTAGGCTGCAGTCCATGAGATCGCTAAGAGTTGGACACAACTGAGTGACTTCACTGTCACCTTTCTCTTTCATGCATTGGAGAAGGAAATGGCAACCCACTCCAGTGTTCTTGCCTGGAGAATCCCAGGGACAGGAGAGCCTGATGGGCTGCCATCTATGGGGTCGCACAGAGTCGGACATGACTGAAGTGACTTAGCAGCAGCAGCAGCATGTATATTCTATTTGACTTCTATATATATTCACATGTTTACTTTTTATTATTGAGTTATAAAAGTTCTTTCTATATTTTTCCTGAGATAAATATTGCATAAGTATTATGTCTCAATTTTTGGCTCTTTATTTAAATTAATTTTGATAACAGAAGCTTTCAGATTGATAAAATTTAATTATCAATATTTCCTTTGATTTTTATTCCATTTTGTATCCTTCTAAGAATCTTTACTTACATGCAAGTCATAAAATTACTTTCTAATATTCTCTCTCTGTTTTTAGCTTTGATGCTTATCTTCATAAACAATCTTGAATTGATTTTTATGTTGTGAGGTAGACATCAAAATTCCATTTTTAAGAATATGGATATCCAGCTATATAAACATCATTTTTAAGAAAGACTTTCCTTTTTCCATTGAAGTGAACTGTTAGCTATTAAAAAAACAAAATGATGATATAAGCGTGATTGATCTAGGAACAATATAATATATTCTCTTTTTCTCTTTGTTGAATTGTATGTCAAAATCATACCTTCTTGATTACCCAAGCTTCAATTTCTACTTTTATTTGAAGTCAGATAATGTACATTTTCTGCCTTTGTTCTACTTAGTTTAAGAATGTCTTGGATATTCTAATTTGTTAGTATTGCTCTATAAATCTTATCATTAGTTTGTCAATTCCTACAAAACATAACAAAAATATTTTTCTTTTTATTGTGTTTTGCTTAGAAGAACTTTCCAAGATTTCAAACTTACATTTCCATTTAATTAATCTGGTAGGAAAAATCTAATCATAATTTCTTAAACTCCATCTCTTGTGTTCTTTTTACAGATACATCTAAATTAATCAATATATCAAAATAATCATATCTTTAGTAAGGCATTACTAAATTTTAATTAACAGATAATAAAATGCTTATATTGGGAATACTTTAATACTAATGATCCTGTGATTTCCTACTTATTAAGTGCTTTGTAGAGATTTTAAATTATCAAATATAAGAAGGTAGTTAGAATTGCAAAACATATTTAATGAAAATGATCTTATCAAAACCATTGTTGACCTAACAGCTGCCAATTTCATTTCATCATACCAAAGTTTCAATTCTGGAAGTTAAAATTAAAATCCATAAATCACTAAATATGTTGAGATTAATTTCAGCATTAGCTATAACAATAGTTTGTTTCTCTGCAATTTGTAACTATCTGATAATGATATCAAGGTAATTATATCTCAGTTAAATATTATTGTATGTAGTCATCAAAGTGATATTGATAATAGTGTGTTTAATAAGTTTTCTCGTAGCTAACCCTTGCGATACTGATAGTTGTGTTTTAAATTTATTTATACCTCTTTCTCATAAAATATTGGAGAAATGTCAGTAAAATCATACCATAAATTTGTTGCTATGGGCTCAAATTATTAGTAAGATGAACATGCTAATTAATTTATAAAACATATCTACTAAGTTATTGTCTTGTGCTGTACACATGGCAAGCATGCTAATTGGCTTCAGTTTTGTCTGACTCTGTGAAACCCTATGGACTGTAGTCCACCAGGCTCCTCTGTCCATGGGACTCTCCAGGGAAGAACACTGGATTGGGTTGCCAGGGCCTTCTCGAGGGCATCTTTCTGACCTAGGAACTGAACCCAGGTTGTGAAAGTGAAAGCACAGTCGTTCAGTCATGTCCAACTCTTTGCAACCCCATGGACTATAGCCTACCAGGTTCCTCCATCATGGGATTTTTCAGGCAAGAGTACTGGAGTGGGTTGCTTCTTCCTTCTTCAGGGGATCTTCCTGACCCAGGGATCGAACCTGGGTCTTCTGCATTGTAGGCAGATGCTTTACCATCTGAGCCACCAGGGAAGTTAGCTTTCTGTAAAAACATGAAGTATTATCATTGGGTAGAGAAAGACCTAAGGCAAAAAAAAAAAAAAAAAAAAAGAGAGAGAGAGAGAGAGATGATAGACTGTGGAGTATGTAATAATAGTTGTGGTAAGCTGAGTTTTAATATGTCCCAACAGATTTTACACACCCTTGTGTACCTGTCCCATATAATTAACTCCTTGGACAGTAAATTCATGTATTTTACTTCCGTGGTTAGGTTATATTCTATGGCACTTTTGAGTTTAAGAAAAAGATGCACTAGTGCTTCCCTAGCCAGGAATGCTAAGGAGGCTGAATAGGGATAAATACAACTTCTGCTACAAGTTAAAATTTTTGTCTTGGCTCCTGATTATGTGAAAGAAGTGAGCTTTAATTACTTAAACATGCAGTTTACAGAACTGATAGCTCAAGTATCAGGTTCCCTCTCCTGATACTTTTTTTTGAAGGGGGGCTCCAAAATCACTGGATGGTGACTGCAGCCATGAAAATAAAAGATTCTTGTTCATTGGAAGGAAAGCTATGACCAGCATATTAAAAAGCAGAGACATTGCTTTGCCAACAAATGTCTGTCTAGTCAAAGCTATGGTTTTTCGAGTAGTCATGTATGGATGTGAGCTTAGCACTGAAAAACTGATGCTTTTGAACTGTGGTATTGAAGACTCTTGAGAGTCCCTTGGACTGCAAGGAGATCCAACCAGTCAGTCCTAAAGGAAATCAGTCCTGAATATTCATTGGAAGGACTGATGCTGAAGCTGAAACTTCAATACTTTGGCCACCTGATGCAAAGAACTCACTCACTGGAAAAGACCCTGATGCTAGGAAAGATTAAAGACAGGAGGAGCTGACAGAGGATGAGATGGTTGGATGGCATCACCAACTTGATGGACATGAATTTGAGCAAGTTCTGGGAGTTGGTGATGGACAGGGAAGCCTGGCATGTTGTAGTCCATGAGGTCACAAAGAGTCAGACATGACTGAGCGACTAAACTGAACTCCTGAATCTGACATCTGAACCTGCTGAATCTCTATCCACAGCCCTAAATCCAATGGACAATGATGCACTTGGACAAATATCCTTTACTCATCACCAGTGAACATGCGTTTCCCTCCAGTGAACATGCATTTCCCTCCAGTGAACACT
>SJYW01007960.1:0-10924 GCA_006410735.1 Raphicerus campestris
AAAAAAAAAAAGGTAGATTGCATAAAGTGAACTGTTTTATAAAATACTTTACACTCTGGATTTGTCAGACTGATTCATTGGGATCATTCAACTGGTTCTGCTGTTTTAATTAAGTTATGATTAACTTTTGAGGACTGATAAGATTCAACATTTTGTTTAAGAATAGTTTATATGTGGATGATGAGCTTCATTTGACATCCCGTCAGAATACAGTCAATGTTGCATTTTCAGTGTTACTCAGATTGTTCTGAGGGTTCAAGTGTTGACAGGTTGACCTCTTTCCTATAAAGTTCAGTACCAACTTTTCATGTAATTGCTGGGAGGGACTTCACAAGACTCAATTTTTATCTGTTACAAAATGAGCAGTTCCCAATCTTATGTCACATGTCAAAAAATTCTCTGATGAACTTTGCCAAATAAATGATATCTATTTGGGTATCATAAAATACAGTTTGTAAAGAAAGGGCTTAATGATTGACTCCAATTTTCAGAGAAAGACATCAGTTCAGTCACTCAGTCGTGTCCAACTCTTCACAACCCCACAGCATGCAGCACACCAGGCTTCCCTGTCCATCACCAGCTCATGGAGCATGCTCACACTCATGTCCATCGAGTCAGTGATGCCAACCAAACATCTCATCCTCTGTCCTCCCCTTCTCCTCCTGCCTTCAATCTTTCCCAGCATCAGGGTCTTTTCAAATGAGTCAGCTCTTTGCATCAGGTGGCCAAAGTTTTGGAGTTTCAACACCAGTCCTTCCAAAGAATGTTCAAGGCTGATTTTCCTTTAGGATAGACTGGTTTGATCTCCTTGCTATCCAAGGGACTCTCAAGAGTCTTCTCCAACACCACCTTGAAGAATTTTCCACAGTTTGTTGTGATCCACACAGTCAAAGGCTTTGGCATAATCAAGAATGCAGGTGTTTTTCTGGTATTTTCTTGCTTTTTTGATGATCTAATGGAGGCTGGCGATTTGATCTCTGGCTCCTCTGCCTTTTCTAAAGCCAGCTTGAACATCTGAAAGTTTACGGTTCACGTACTGTTGAAGTCTGGCTTGGAGAATTTTGAGCATTACTTTGCTAGCGTGTGAGATGAGTGCAATTGTGCAGTAGTTTGAGCATTCTTTGGCACTGCCTTTCTTTGGGATTGGAATAAAAAGTGGCCTTTTCCAGTCCTGTGGCCACTGCTTAAAAGCATGAGAAAGACATCATAGGGTTTTAATTTCCAGTGACACCCCAAATGATGCAATTGCTAATGCTCTACTAAATTTCTCTCCCTGTCCCTCCTATCTAAGCACTATTATTGGCTTGTGTGTACATAATTTTGTTGTTGTTCAGTCCCAAAGTCATGTCCAACTCTTTGTGACCCCGTGTGTGTATGTAATACACATCAAAAAATTGCATTTATTCCTCTTTTAATATAAGCGTACCTTGTTTTATCATGCTTTGCCTTATTGTGCATCATAGGTTCTGCATTGTTTTTTTTTTAAAAGATTGAAATGTTGTGCCCACCTGCACTGAGCAAGCCTATCAGAACTATATTTTTCTAATGGTTCATGTCTTTGTATCACATTTTGGTAATTTCTCTGATATTTCAAATTTCACTACTTTTATATTTGTTATGGTGATCTGTAATCTTTGATATTACTATTACAATTATATTGACATTTTTAGCAATAAAGTAGTTTTAAATTAAGGCATGTACATTTATTTTAGATATANTTTCTCTGATATTTCAAATTTCACTACTTTTATATTTGTTATGGTGATCTGTAATCTTTGATATTACTATTACAATTATATTGACATTTTTAGCAATAAAGTAGTTTTAAATTAAGGCATGTACATTTATTTTAGATATAATACTACTGTACAGTTAATAGATTATAGTATAGAAGAAGCAACCTTTAAGTGTGCTGGGAAACCAAACTTCCTGCGACTTCCCTTACTGTGATATTCGTTTCATTTTGGAAGTCTAGAACCCAGAAAATCTTTGAGGCTTGCCTGTAGCTAATTTTCACAATTTCAGCCAAGGAGCGGATCATGTCAGCTTGTGTGTCTTTAGGCACCACCGCAACATCGGGGATGCTTGCTTTACTTCCTGTCACCGCTAGATGTCTCTGTGGCATATTCTTGTATTTCCTGTGCTACACTTGGGATCAGCACCTGCTCTTTTTAGTGAGGAATGGTATTTAGAAACCACCTCCTGCTTGTGAGGGTGCTCATTATTTCTGTATTGGCGTTGCTTCTAAACCTTTCAAGGGGACAGAGTTGTGATGTGCATATTTTTCTAAATTAAAAGAAATCGTGATTTCATACAAATATTTTCAGCTCAAGTTTAGCACTACAGGATTTTCAATTAACTCCTTTGATTTCTATATCAGCGCATATTTTTTCCTACACACAAAAAATATCACTAACAGTCTGAACTTATTATTGAATTGCCTTATCCTGGGAGATACATAACATTATTTCAAAATAATTTCAAACTATTACTACTAATAATTAGACTAAAAAACAGAGTCTAATTTTAAAATTAAAGATTTTTTTTGTAGTTGCATTTGTCTTGGCATACATATCATATCATTGTGGATAGAGAGCTTTAGTGTTCCCATTTCAAGTAAAATTGTTTTTCCTGAAAATATTTATTTCATCAGCTTCAACATTCATTTGTAGGCTTGTTTTCTATTATTATTTATTGACTTTCTTTCATTATTCGATTTACTTTCTTCAATATGAGCTATCTAAATTTTTCAAAGTTAAAACAATATAAGATGTATTTAACAGCACTTTATTATTTGATTTAACATTTTCAATATTTAGGTGCCTAAATTTTTCAAAGTTAAAACAATATAAGGTATATTTAACAGCACTGTTTCCCTCCTTCTGCTCTTAGAATTAATTGGACAGAGACTTGGAACAAGTGCTAAATACACAAAGTGGATGTGGCATAGTTGGGCGTTCTCTCTCAGATGTTAGATCTGCTTGTCATCCCCTCTGACATTCAGACTCCAGGCTGTTATTTTCCAGCAGATTTTGAAGTCAGCTCTTTAGATGAGTTAGAAAATATGCTTCCAAAATCACTGCCATATACCTAAAAAAGGACGGTTAAAAACATGTCTGATAATCAGCAAGATCTCAGGCAAAGAGTGTCACCAAGGCACCCTCACTTTCTTGTGGTAATTCTCAAGAGGGATTACCAGTTTTTGTTTTCTAAAACTTTCCTAAAACGTGTACTTTTCTAAAACTGCTTCCAATTACTATCTGCTCCTACACTGGCGTGGAAATACCAGGCTCTTTTTGTATTTTAAAACCTTTTATTAAATTTTTTTCTTTCCCTCATGTTTAAATAGTATGTAACATAAAAGGAAATTATAATATTGCAAGGTGGCATTGAACATTCATTGTCAGACCAATATAGATGGCTATAAAATTATGTAAGGAAACCATGAACTATCTCACCAGTGTTAACCATTTGGAATGATACTGTGGAAGGTCCAATATGATTGAGCAAGTAGAATTAAAGAGATTGTTTCAAATTAGCTGCTGCAGTAGAAAGTGGACCATATCGAAGAGAGAGAGAACTGGGGGTTTTATAAATCAAGGGGAGGGTGGAGATGGGTCTTACCTTAGAATTCAGTTTAGTTGGGTTCAGTTGCTCAGTCGTGTCTGACTGTTTGCGACCCCATGGACTGCAGCATGCCAGGCTTCCCTGTCCATCACCAACTCCTGGAGTTTACTCAAACTCATGTCCATTGAGTCGGTGATGCCATCCAACCATCTCATCCTCTGTTGTCCCCTTCTCCTCCCACCTTCACTCTTTCCCAGTATCAGGGTCTTTTCCAGTGGGTCAGTTCTTCACATCAGGTTGCCAAATACTGGAGTTTCAGCTTCAACATCAGTCCTTCCCATGACTATTCAGGACTGATCTCCTTTAGGATGGACTGGTTGGATCTCCTTGCAGTCCAAGAGACTTTCACAAGTCTTCTCCAACACCACACTTCAAAAGCATCAATTCTTCAACACTCAGCTTTTTTATAGCCCAGCTCTCACAACATGACTACTGGAAAAACTATACCTTAGTCAGCAAGGTAATGTCTCTGCTTTTCCATATGCTGTCTAGGTTGATCATAGCTTTTCTTCCAAGGAGCAAGCATCTTTTAATTTCATGGCTGCAATCACCATCTGCAGTGATTTTGGAGCCCATCAAAATAAAATCTGTCACTGTTTCCATTGCTTCCCCATCTATTTGCCATGAAACAATGGAAGCACATGCCATAATCTTAGCTTTCTGAATGTATAATTTTAAGCCAGCTTTTTCTTTAGTTCCTCTTCACTTTCTGCCATAAGGGTGGTATCATCTGTGAATCTGAGGTTATTGATATTTCTCCCGGCAGTCTTGATTCCAGCTTGTGCTTCATCCAGCCCAGCATTCCGCATGATGTACTCTGAATAGAAGTTAAATAGAAGTGACTGTATACAGCCTTGACTACTCCTCTCCCAATTTGGAACCAGTCCATTGTTCTATGTCTGGTTCTAAGGGTTGCTTCTTGACCTGCATACAGATTTCTCAGGAGGCAGGTAAGGTGGTCTGGGGGCACCTTAGAATATCTAGGGACAAAGTGGTCCCTTGTGATTAGACATTTTACTGAAAAACAAAAGAAGGAACAGGGAATTTCTCAGGCATCCTTTTCTGGGAGCACAGAGCTCCAATAAAGTTCAACATCTTCTGTCCTCCCTTTTTGTCCTAGATGAGTCACTGGACAACACAGAATGTCTAAGTACCTAGACGCTCCCCATGTGCAAGATTAACCTATTAAATAAACTTGATTATTTCTAACATCTCTCTTTTTACAAGGTGAAAGAACAAATCTTTTGTGGTTTTCCAGGGGCCAGTTGGGAAATCTCCAAGATAGTTTAGCTCAAAAAAAATTTTTTTTTTAATTTGAGAAAGGGAAAATAGCAGAAGTTGTCAGGTTTAAAGGCTTGAATAAGAAAGGATCAAGGGTTATTAGAAAATAATAAAGGGCTGCCTATCTAAACAAATAGCTTAAAAGCAAGATAGCTTTTAAAAGATAACTTAAAAGCAAACATAGAGAGTAACTTGACTGTAAAAACCCTTGGCTCTTTCATAAGTGACAAACCTTTATGTTCATAAATAATCTAGGGCATAGACATTCATTGTAAACCACCAAAGGTTACTCTGGTAGAACAGAATCTTTACAGGTAGATTATGCAGAAGGTATAGCCTCTAATAACATTGTCTTATAACAGAGAGAAAAAACACAAATTTTAGTTTTGTCTCAATATATAATTTGATACTCAATTTCTTTTTGAAAATCTTATAAATACATCCACCAAAGCTGAGCCAGTTTTATGAATGGCAACCAAAATTCTCTTATCTGAGAATCCTCAGTAACTTTCAGGATCCAGTTAAGTATTGCCCCACACTTAGCTTTTTTCTCCTTCTGGAAAAACCAATCATTTCATTTTAGGACAAAATTAGGTGTTTTTTTTTTCCCTTAAAAGTTGATCCTGCATTTCTTGCATACAAATGTATACATTTCTGCCACTGTTATGACCAATGGAGTCTCATTAACATTCATGGGTGTTTACCCACAGTAACTTCTGTTCCACAGAGAACACTGGAAGGTAAACAAATGTGAATTTTCACATACATCAGCCTTATGCATCAGACTGGCGGAGCTGACGAATAACATCTCACAACTCTTTATAACCGTAAACATCCCTTATCCTACAACTTCCCAGCACGCAACTCTGAACAGCTTCTCAAAAGCAGAACTGAAGCTCATAAGTATAGACTCCCTGTAGCATATAAAAATGAGGCAGCTTATATATACTTAAAATTATGCTTAGTAATTAATGCATTAATATTCTATCTTAATGAGTTTCTCAGGTGGCACTAGTCGTAAAGAGCTTGCCTGCCAATGCAGGAGATGTAAGAAATGTGGATTGGATCCTTGGGTTGGTACTTAGCATGCACAGGTGATTCTGTCTTAGTGATGACCTATGTCTCTAATACATAACCACCATTTAACTCAATTTAGTATCAATCTAAGGTGGGGTGATTTCTTCATCTTGGTTATTTTCTTGGAATACAGGACTCAGGTAAATTTCAACATGGTAGGTACTAATACCTGCTAGAAATGGATGAAATTAAAAAGTTAATTTTTCTAGAAATATTCTGGGCCATTTTCACTGTTGATAGTCATCAGGGGGTCTTTGGATGAAAAAACAGGTCAGGAGTAGATTGAGAGTCAGAAACTTGGAAAATTCATTCTCTCAGAATATTTAGAAACTGGTAAGACTGAACCCTACATTTCAGATAATATTTGGGGGAATACTGAGTCCCTGAGTCAGCTAAAAATTTCATTGTTTCTTTCTGGAATTGTTAGTTAGATTTTTTTTATTCATTTGTTACATTGTAGAAATCCATTCAATCCTGAAATAAGTCAATTTATTTTACTGGTCACTTTTCATAAATAATCATAAAAACATTTAACATATGCATTGTGTAATGCCAACTTTTATTTCAATAACTAATAAAAACCCCAAGTCAGTAAGAATCCATTTTGTAATTTCTAATCCAGATTTAAAAGATTTTTTAAATCTCCTTAAATTGTTATCTGACGAACAGAAAGTGTATCTGATTGACATGTATAATCAAAATGGATACACCTGCATTATACTTATATTAAATAAAAAGAGAAATACTTTTATAATGCGTGTGTGTGTGTGTGTGTGTGTGTGTGCTAAGTCACTTCAGTCGTGTCTGATTCTATGACCCTATGGACTATAGCCCTCCAGCCTCTTCTGTCCATGGTATTTCCCCAGGCAAGAATGCTGGTGGGTTGCCATGCCCACCCCCCCCTCCCCCCGTGGATCTTCTCAACCCAGAGAGTAAACCCAGGTCTCCTGCATTGGCAGGCGGACTCTTCACCACTGCACCACCTGGGAAGCTCTTTATAATGCAGAGCGATATTAATTTGAACAGTCATTATTAACACAAAGTAATTTAAAGCCCTGAGTAGATATATTTTTTCTGAAACAACTTACGTATATTTTAGCTATCAAGAAAAATTAGCCAACATACAAAGAAGAGTGATTTAGTAACATATATTTAGCTATACAGTCATTTGTCAAAGTCTCAAAAGCATTTTATATGTAACTTCATATTAAATCAGTGATTTGTTTTTTCAGTTGACAACCTAGAATTTTACATAGGCTACATTTTAATGTCAATAGAGATTATTGTGGCTATGGTATATGAATATTGTACATTAAAAAATAAATCTTTGGCTTTGTCAGATCAACATGCAGTTCTCAAACCAAGTTCAGTGGCATAAATCTTTCCACTTTTTCACATAATTTGTTTTCTAATGAAGTCTTAATGTACACCAAAAAAAATATTGTTATTCAGTTCATCCTGGATCAGTCAGTGAAAAAAAAATCATATCTCGGAATTAATAATCTTACTGATAAACTTTAGCAATCCATCCTCATGTTTAGATACTCCAGTTGGATTAATCATTAGATGATATACATGACTAGAGAGCACAACAATTATTTAAATGGATACATGTCTATGTATAGCTGAATCCCTTCACTGTTCACCTGAAACTATCATATCATTGCTAATCGGCTATACCCCAACACCAAATTAAAAGTTCAAAAAAAAAAGTAAATGTATTCTTTTTTCTAATGTTGAATTTGTCTTAATTGATTTGTTATTTATGATAAAATGTATAAATAAGGTTTAAGCTCAATGCATCTTTTTATTTGTCTACAAAGTTGCCACTTGTGTCTGCAAAGAGCCAGCATCACTTTCTAATAAACCTTCTTCACAGTTGATGCAGTAAATGTCCTTAGTGGCAGCCAGTTGAGCAGCAAACCGAGTTGTTGCAACCAAGGCAATAAAAAATTATGTAATAGGAAAAAAAAGAATCCTGAGGCCATTTAATAATTTTTTTGACAGAGTAACAGTAGTCGTCTTTCACAGAGGAATTTCAAAGCACATGACTGGGCTGGAGGGATATATTGTCATGGAAGGCATTTTGAATATAAATCGCCTCTACCTCAAGACACAGGAAAGGAAGACAATCATATGAATTTGAAAGGCAACAGTGTATAAAAATAAATCTGACACTTCACTTCTGGAGTCAACAAGCTTGGGGTCTATGAGGCTTTCAAAGAAACGGATGGGCAGTAGCTTGAGGAAAACATGTAAATAAATGTGTCCCCAGGGCACACTGTGGCGATTCTGTTCAAATCGGTGATTTTCTGCATTCTGAACAAGTCACATATCTGTCAGGAGACATATTTCCTCCCCTCTGCCACACCTGCTCCTCCCGGTGCATGGTTACTGGGTAGTAAGTGATGGTTAGTAAGCTTGGCTTCTGTGAACACTTGCATCACTAGGGCATGGCACACAAACTTCATCAGATGGCAGAATAATCTTTCAACAAAACCTGTGAGAAAAACAAAACAAAACAAAACCCAGTGGCCAATAACTTGAAAATACATTCTCCATGCTAATTACGTGTCGATCCCTGGGAAGGGCACTTATGGCATCGAGTAAAATGCCCTGCCCTGCCCTGTGCTCAGTCCTGTCTGTCTCTGTGCGACACCATGGACTGCAGCCCGCCAGGCTCCTCTGTCCGTGGCATTTCCCAGGCAAGAGTACTGGGGTGGGTTGCCATTTCCTTTTCCAGGGGATCTTCCCGACCCAGGATAAAATTTGCATTTCCTATATTGCAGGTTGATTCTTTACCACTGAGCCACCTGGGAAGCAAGGAGCCCTTCAATTCAGCAATGTATTTATGAAGTTGCTATAATGCGGATACCACCGGGTGGGACACCCGAGCCTGCAGGAGTGAAAAGGAAGAACCTTTGGTGAGAAGCTTGCTGCAGGCTGAATCACATCCCCCCTCAAATCTCTGTGTTTAGTCTTCACCTCCGGGAGCTAAGAATGTGACCTTATTTGGTAAAAGGGTCACTCTAGAAGTGATAAGATGAGGTTGTACTGGAATAGGCTGGGCTTCAATTCAATGTGACAGTCCTTATATAAAGGGGGGATTTGAACCCAGAGACACACACAGAAGGAAAACACCAAGTTAATGTGAAGACAGAGAAAAACACACCCAGGATTCCTAACAAACCACCAGAGGCTGGGAGGGAGCAGGTTCCTCTCAGTCTTTATTATTTGTTTTTAAAATGTATATATTTATGTATTTGGCCACACCCCACAGCTTGCAGGATCTTATCTCCCATGACCAGGGATCAAGCCGGCTCTCCCTGCAATGGAAGCACAGAGTCTTAACCACTCAACGGCCAAGGAGTGCCCCCCAGAGTCTTTAGAAGGAACCAGCCACTCTGACACTCTGAGTTTGGACCTATAGCCTCCAGCACTGTGAGAAAACACATTTCTGTCATTTTAGCTCTGCTGGTGGTTCTTTAAGGCAGTCCTAGCAACTCCTTCTGCTCCTGGGAGGAGCAAGACGGCAAGCACCTATGTGAGATGCAGAACAAGAATACAAGACGCAAGAGAAAAACAAGCAAAACCCCGTAGGGTTTTAAAGCTCTGGGTGGATGCAGGTGGGTATCACAGACCAGAGAAATCTCCACAGGAAAGGGTGGCATTTAAACTACAACTTAGAGCAATTGACGGAATTGGGGCAGGTGAGGCAGAGACATGTGTCATCGGAAAGGCAGTTTTTGACTCAAGGAAGACAAAACACACAGAAAAATATAGGAAATGTGCATCTGAAGCGAGGGAGGTTAAATTCCCAAAGGAAAATGGGGACAGCAAAGGCCTTTGAATGTCAGGCTGAAGGGCTTGTATTTAATTTGGGGACAGTGAACTTTAACATTTTTTGATTTCACACAGGGCTTCACTGGTGGCTCAGATGGTAAAGAATCGCCTGGCAGTGCAAGAGACGTGGGTTTGATCCCTGGGTCAGGAAGATCCCCAGGAGGAGGAAACGGCACCCCACTCCTGTATTCTTGCCCGAGAAATCCCATGGACAGAGGAGCCTGGTGGGCTACAGTCCATGGGATCACAAAAGAGTTGGACATGAATGAATGAGTACTCACGCACAAATCCACACAAGTGCGTGTGCATGCATACACACACACACACACACACGCACACACACACCTACACAGATATAAATAAATTACTTGATAATTTAATTCAGATTGACAGACTCTGGATGTGTTTCTTGGGATTATCAGGTAGGACTGCCATGGTGGGGGGTTTATCCATTGGTTTATCTGTTGCTCTAAAGGAGTAATGTTCTAAAGCCTCTGTGTGTCAAGTATTAATGTAGGTGCTGTGGTCATACCAGTGGACAAGGCAGAGGCCTTCACTCTTGCAGTTTACCTTCCAAAAGAGATGCAAAAAAATAGACATCTGGATATTTAGTATAAGATCAGGCAGTAGTAAATGTCATGAGAAGAAAATTCTAGGTAGAAAGAGAAGATCAGTTCAGTTCAGTCGCTCAGTCATGTCTGACTCTTTGCAACCTCATGAATCACAGCATACTAGGCCTCCCTGTCCATCCCAACTCCCAGAGTTCACTCAGACTCATGTCCATCCAGTTAGTGATGCCATCCAACCATTTCATCCTCTGTTGTCCCCTTCTCCTCCTGCCCCCAATCCCTCCCAGCATCAGGGTCTTTTCTAATGAGTCAACTCTTCTCATGAGGTAGCCAAAATATTGGAGTTAGCTTCAGCATCAGTCCCTCAAGCGAATACCCAGGGCTGATCTCTTTTAGGATGGACTGGTTGGATCTCCTTGCAGTCCAAAGGACTCTCAAGAATCTTCTCCAACACCACAGTTCAAAAGCATCAATTCTTCGGTGCTCAGCTTTCTTCACAGTCCAACTCTCACATCCATACATGACCA
>SJYW01007960.1:38059-93702 GCA_006410735.1 Raphicerus campestris
CTGCGAGCCACTGGGCAGAGCCGTTCTCCTGGGTTCCCTTACCCTACTGCTCTCCACCTGGGTGCCCTTTCCCAATAAAATCTCTTGCTTTGTTAGCACATGTGTCTCCTCGGACAATTCATTTCTGAATGTTATACAAGAGCCCAGTTTCGGGCCCTGGAAGGGGTCCCCCTTCCTGCAACAGCTCTGAGGAGGTCTCCTGATGTGGTCACTAATCCCATTCCTGAGGCTAAACCTCATGACCCATCACCTCCCTAAGGCTGCATCCCTTAATCCTATCACATTAAAGTGTAGGATTTCAACACAGGAACTTGGGAGGGACAGGAATGATCAGACTATACAATTCTCCTTGGTTCAGGAGGAGACTATACTATTCTTGGTTCAAGAGGATCTTTGACTCATCTTTCAGGGCTTATATGAGTAACAGCTTATTGTGTTGGTCTAGTTTGATGAAATTTTGACCATTCAGTAGACTAAATTAACTGAGAAAATTTAATCTGTGCTTACTGAGCCTTTTTGGTTTCCTCCTTCATAATGTAAGTCTAGTTTTATTTAATTGTAATTTAATTAGATTCATAGTAGATATTCATAGTAGATTCATAGTACATATTCATTATTTTCTAAAGCTGGGTGTGTGTGTGTGTGTGTGTGTGTATGTGCCTGCAGATACATGCCTAGGTCTATGTACACCTATGTCTTTGAATAAATTTAACTGTATGTTTGCTCATTTTAATGTGAGGCATCCCTAAATATTAATATAAAAACTTTACAGTGGTATTACTTACACTACTAGTCACACAACATTTGCCAAAATAAGAAAGAAGTTCTAAGTTCAGTGTCCTAGAAGCAACTTGCTTTCACTTTCCTGTAATTTAAAACTAGCAACTGCCAGCAGGTGTAACCAAGTACATTTCAACTGTCAGACAGTTTCAGAAAGATAAATAAAATCACTAAGGTAACTGGCTTCTAAAAACCCTGTGAATCATGAAGGCGTTTTCACAAAACGTCAAATCTAAATTACCCCTGGAAGACTAAAATTTTAAACTGCCTCCTTACAAGTAGGATTCATTTTCCACTATGGTGTGTTTCCCAAGGCTCTAAATGTGTATTTAGCATTTGTGCTATATTGCCTTCTTTTTAAACCCAAAATAAAAACAAAACTATATAGTAGGATGAAAAAAAATTTTTTTTTCACTGTTCTTGAGCCAAAGCTATTCAAAGAGAGGTCAGTCAAGTTAGGTCAAATATGTCCCTGTCCACTCTAATACCATAAATGACATACTGAGAACTGATGATTAAGTTTGGACTGTATCTTGTTTTTAAATTTATCTTTAATTGGAAAATAATTCCTTTGCAGTATTGTGTTGGTTTCTGCCATACATCAGCATGGGTCAGCCATAGGTATACACGTGTCCCCTCCCTCTTGAACCCCCCTCGCACCTCCCTCCCCACCCCACCCCTCTAGGGTGTCACAGCGCACCGGGCTGAGCTCCCTGCATCATGCAGCAACTTCCTGCTGGCTGTCCTTTTCACATATGGAGGTGTATGTGTTTCCTTGCTACTCTCAATTTGTCCTGCCCTCTTCTTCTCCTGGGCTTACCTAGTGGCTCAGAGGTTAAAGTGTCTGGCTGCAATGTGGGAGACCTGGGTTCAATCCCTGGGTTGGGAAGATTTCTTGGAGAAGGAAATGGCAACCCGCTCCAGTACTCTTGCCTGGAGAATCCCATGGATGGAGGAGCCTGGTGGGCTACAGTCCGTGGGGTGGCAAAGATTATGACACAACTGAGCAACTTCACTTTCTCCTTCCCCACCTGTGCCTTCAAGTCTGTCGTCTATGTCTGTGTCTCCCTTCAAATAAGTTCATCAGTCCCATCTTTCTAGATTCCGTGTGTGTGTGTGAATATACAATATTTGTTTTTCTCTTTCTGATTTACTTCACTCTGTATGATAGGCTCTAGGTTCATTCACCTCATTAGGACTGACTCAAATGTGTTCTTTATCCCAGAGGAGAGAAAATAATGTATCTCAATTCAAACGCCTTTTTTCCTGCCTCTGTGATTGCATTCCTCAGCTAGAGAAGTGCTGTGTCCTCCTCTTAACCATCACTCAATGCTGTTTTCATTCCTGCATCTTCCACACGCCCACCCTCCACTCCAGCCATGCTCCTCACACACCATATCAATCTTCAGCTCTCACACACACAAACTCAGTGTCTGATGCATAGCTCCTTTCAGATAGCGCTTATCTGTTGTAAATGAAGTCCCAAATGTTGCCTTGCTGACTGTTCCCCATGGGTAGCACCAGACACTTCAAACAAGCAACGGATGTGTACAGGGCTGTGACTTGCTTCTGTTTGTGATCAGTTACCGCCCCCGAAGGAGCCGTGTAACCTGACGCCAGCTCAGTGAGTTGGCATTGCAGACCTCCTGCCAAAGTTCACGAAAATATGCGTCGTGTTTCAGGACACCGTTCATTTCCCCCCCCACTGATGGATCATAATACTAATTCCTGAGTGCGTCCAGAGCATGTTGAGATGAATGTTTATGTACTTTGAAGCCTTCAGGCTAATACACACTTATTGCTGCTTGGACAGAGGGGGAAATTGTGAATGAAACAAGCCATTTGTTATACTTTTCAGATCCAACTGACAAGAGGTGAAGGCTCCTTTCTAATGTTTTCCTCTGTCAGGGACTGCTGAGAGGTAATGCGGACTGTGATGGCTGGGGGGGGGGGGGGGGTGTGTGTGTGTGATGGTTTTCTGCAGCTTTCTAAAGCTTGCCAATTGCAAAATTACTCCTGGTGCAAGTTAATAAATAATGTATACACTGTTAATAGATCCAAATTCTTAAGTTCCTGTTAGAGAGAGAGAGACCGTGCCAAATCATCAGAGAAGTGCTATATTAAATTGGAGCTGGTAGGAGGAAGAGAGAGAGATGGAGACAGAAAAGGAGAGAGGAAGAAATCTAAAGATATGTTCAGATCAGGGAGACGGTTTCTACAGTAAAGACCTAAAATCATAAATTGTAAGCAATCAGAAAATTTTGTTCCAGGTGTTAAATATTTTTATATAATATCATATTTAAATTCCCTTTCAGTTTGAAACTAATTTCTCATATTCCCCATCATTTTCTAAATATTAATTTCAAATATATGATTTCTTTGTTTTGCTTACTGTCTCTGACTTCTAGATTATCTTTTAAAACTTAATAGAAATACAATATATACATGCAGGCATGTATGTATAGGACTTCCCTGATGGTTCAGTGGTAAAGAATCCACCTGCTAATGCAGGAGACTTAGGTTTGATCACTGGGTTGGGAAGATCCCCTGGAAGAGGAAATGGCAACTCCCTCCAGCATTCTTGCCTGGAAAATTCCCTTGAACAGAGGAGCCTGGTGGGCTACAATCCATGGGGTAGCAAAGATTCAGACACGACTGAGAAACATGTATGCAAGCATATATGTATATGCATACACCATAAATATCTGTATCTATCTTTAATCTCAAGACCACTTACAACTATTATGATGTTATACACAGTACTTATGTTTTGTATTAAACTTTCATAGTATAAAACTTCATGTTGTATACATGTCTACTTATAGGGGTCAGTAAACTTTTTCTCTAAAGGACCAAATAGTAAACAGCTTAGGCTTTACAGCTGTGTTATCTATGTCACAACCACTTGGCTCCACCATGGTAGTGAAATCAGAGGGTGATGGATAAAACCGAGTCAGGGTTACTGTGTTTGGTACATGGGCCATAGTTTTCCATCTGCTGTCCCAAGAAAAATGCAACCCAATACAATATTTATCCCCAATTTTTCCTATAATTCCCCAGGCTATTGCAATATTTTTTGAAGGCTTTAGCTGAAAAAGCATGTCACTTGATATTCGTTAGAGACACAGAAACAGCCCCACCCTCTTCTTGGCACACCTGACTTGCTCGGTTACCCCCTGGACCAGACAGGAGTCCTGCCCACTGCTGTACAGGTGGTCGCTCCCCATGGCAGGTCTGCTTTCCCAGAGCAGGAAGGGACCAGTCTCCCAGCTCCCATCCTCTTTAGGCAGGACAGGTGGGGGGCAGCTGGGTGTGTGTGCACACTGCCCTTCAGCCTCTGAAGAGTGACTGCTTTGTTAGGCACTGGTGCAGCGGGGAGCTGGAAGAATAAGCATCCACCTCTGACTGTTGTCTGTTCAATGAGCTCCTTCCTGGGCTCAGAGTGGAGAGAGCTGATACTATTCTCCTCTTGGAGCAAAGGACCAAAATGATAGATACTGAATCAATGAGCACATAAAAAATTAACAAATGCCACAGAGGAGAGAGCCTTAAACTGTCTATAAATCAAGGTGCTTCATATCTTTTTTAAACCACCTTTGTATACACTTGTTTGGTTTTAGCCACACCAAGAGACAGCATTTCAGAATGGCTTTTCATCTCCTATACCACAAGAAGTGCCCTTTCAAGATCTAAACAAAATAATGCCATCAGTGTCTGCGTGTCACCCAGCTTTGCATTTTGTCCAAAAAAGTCAAATGGGTCTATTAGCATTGGATGCCATTTTGAATTCAGGCTGGTGGCCATGATGAAAAGCGCTTGTTTCAAGTGATTTTTCAAAAATGAACCCAATCCTGCATTCACCAAGGTGTCCCATCCTCTTGTCCTTCATAGCACTTTCTGCTCTAATGGTCAATGGAGTTTTCCCTAATTTAAATATTCGATAATGAGTTATGTTTCACATTGAAATGAAAGCAAACCATAAACACTATCAAATCCAAAATAGTATTCCCTGGGAGCTTGGTCTGAGTAAATCTTCCCTTGCTTCTCAGAGCTGTTGAATATTCATCTCACCTGGTCTAGATAGTGAAGGAGTCTTTTGGGCCTAGAAAAATAAACAACAGTTTCAAAGGCCTTCGATGAATCATCTAACTTTGGAGAAAACAAAACAGAACTTTAGGTCCTGCCCTGATGCTCCCGGCCAGTTGCATCTATCTGGGACTTATCACTCCCTGTCCAGAAACCTAGAAAACTTATCACCCCCTGCTCAATTACAAATGCCATCTCAACTAAAGAATACCCAAAACATCGCGCCTGATTAATGTTTCCCTTATCGCTTCCACAAACCTCCCTATAAATACGGAGCCTCCCTGATCCTTCTCCATGCTCAGCCTGGTCGTTGGGCCCACTGTCGCCCCTCCTTGCCTGAATAAAGGTAACCTACTTCTGTTGAGGTCATCTTTCCTCTTTTTGCCTTGGCCCGAACTATACCTTACAGGCAGGCTGAGGGGAAGTCGCCTTTTTCGCCTAAGGAAAGTGAGCTTGTGAATCGTCAACATAATTGGTTGGTGTTCCACTCCTGATTGTGTTGCACAGAATATCTAGTGCGATTATGCATGGACACGCAGAGCCACGACATCAAAGACCCTTAACCTTGTTAGTCCAGGGAGAACTGGTGGGCTATGACTCACTGTGTCAGATGGCACTTGATAGCTTTAATTTCTACTGATGTCTTAAAACTTTATATATACTAAAATACAGCAAAAATATTTGTAACTTGCCTGTGAGTTACTTCTGATCCTTTGGTGGTCCATGCTTTTTGTATCCATCCTTTATGCAATGGGCACTCCCTTGCTCCTTCAGACAGCTGCATTGTCACAGTGTATGGGTAATGAAGCAGCAGGACCAGCTACTGGCGTAAAGGGGGCAGAATCCTTGCACATCCTCCCTTAGCAACACATGTGAGTTTGGGAGGTCCCAAAGATAACCCTCAGGTTGAAGGATTCCCTAGGAGGAACTCTCGTTGTTGTTCAGTCGCTAGGTTATGTCTGACTGCGACCCCATGGACTGTAGCACGCCAGCCTCCTCTGTCTTAAACTATATTGTGGAGTCTGCTCAAATTCATGTCCACTGAGTTGATGACCTGGCTATCTAACCACCTCATTCTCTTTGAAATAAGTAAAGAACTAGGTGCACACTTACCGTGTGGTAGACTTAAGGCATTCATATCACAGCCAGCAGAGGAAAGAGTGTCTGGGCAGATCAGGAGAGGACAGGCATGCAGATCCCAGTCTTTCTGTCCCAGGGCAGTCAGGCCAACAGTGATTATCCATCAGAGCAATGACATGTGACAACATGCAAGGAGAACTGCCGGTGGTGGACACTCACCCACCCGCTGGTGCCCAGAGATTCTATTGGGGGTCTGTCACATATACACAACTAGCCGCCCACATGTTGCTGTTATTTAATTTTACATTTGCGTTTAAATGACTTTAAAAATGCCCATGATAAATGAACTGGAAAGATTATTTAAAGGGCTTCCCTGGTAGCTCAGCTGGTAAAGAATCTGCCTGGAATGCAGGAGACCCCGGTTTGATTTTTGGGTCAGGAAGATCCCCTTGAGAAGGGATAGGCTACCCACTGCATTATTCTTGGGCTTCCCTGATGGCTCAGTCAATAAAGAATCCACCTGCAATGCGNTTGGACTGTGAAGAAGGCTGAGCACCGAAGAATTGATGCTTTTGAACTGTGGTGTTGGAGAAGACTCTTGAGAGTCCCTTGGACTGCAAGGAGATCCAACCAGTCCATTCTGAAGGAGATCAACCCTGGGATTTCTTTGGAAGGAATGATGCTGAAGCTGAATCTCCAGTACTTTGGCCACCTCATGTGAAGAGTTGACTCATTGGAAAAGACCCTGATGCTGGGAGGGATTGGGGGCAGGAGGAGAAGGGGACGACTGAGGATGAGATGGCTGGATGGCATCACTGACTCGATGGACGTGAGTTTGAGTGAACTCCAGGAGTTGGTGATGGACAGGGAGGCCTGGTGTGCTGTGATTCATGGGGCCGCCAAGAGTCAGACATGACTGAACAACTGAACTGAACTGAATTGAACTGGAGAAAGGGAGGTGGGTAGTGCAGGCTGTCAGAGTGAAGACACCTATTTGGAAAAACAGCCAACCAGAAGGTTGTAGGAGCAGAAAGAATTAGAGATATTACACTTGCTCCATTCCTCTTTCCTGCTGTAATCCAGTGAGCTCCTCATAGCAGAATTTTAGAAGCTCCATATAACTAAGGGTCTTTACAGTCTAAAGGGAAAATGGGAGCCTGTAGCTTAAGATTTAAAGCAAAAGGCACTCTTGATTGCTGTGGGTGACAAGGTGCTAATGGTTTCTAATAATCTCCCAAACTGGGTTAAGTGTTTGTCACATGGGCTGTGATTAAAACCCCTGCTCCCAGGGGAAACTGGCAAGTTTCTCTCCATCTGCCAGGTTCCATTTTCTCTAATTAGCTTTAGCACCTGGGCCTGCTTAAATGGAATTTACATCTATTAGAAGCAGTTTTCTGTATACTACACAGATTCCATCCTTGTTGTCTACTTTTGGTAGAAGAAATTCCTCCCCAAACTGAATTAGACTGAGAATTAAAATCCCCAGTACTAAAAATCTCTACTGTTTAAATACCCTGACAAAATCATCCTAGGTTTCTGTTGAAGTTTATTATTTTACAGATTGAAACATGGAGCTTTTTTTGGTAAACCTACTATTGAGAAAACAAATAAACAACAAAACCCACACAAAACTATTTTAGAAATGCCACCACACAGAAAAGAAAATCTCTTGCCAAAATGCCACCATATAAAGAAGGCAATTGAAGAAAAGGGCACTTGTTGAAATGCCACCAATATCATATTGAACAGAACTGGAAAGAAAATTAATATCCTGCTAAACTCTATAAACTTTTCTTCAATCATTCCTTTTAAAAAATGCAACCTATGTTTTTAAATCATATTTACTAAAAGTCAACTCTCTTTATGTAAAGATAATAAAATTATTTGACCAGATTTGGGTATCAGAAAAAATTGAGGTACTAAATTCAAAATAGTTCAGAGATTACTGGATTGGATAACATAAGATCTGTGTTCTTGACAGAGATGCTAGGTTCATTTATTGCTGCACAACAAAATTACTCCAAAGTTAGCAGCTTGAAATAGCAATCATTTATTGTCTCTTACAGTTTCCTTGAGTTGGGAATTTGATTCTGGCTCAGATCTTCTCGTGAGACCATAGTTGATGTCCACCAGGGCTGCGTCATCTGAAGGCTTGACCAGCAGGGTCAGTTTCCAAGGTGGCTTCTTTGCCTGGCTGTTTGCAGGAGGCCTTAATCCTTCTCTACATGGGCTTCTCCATGGACTTCCCGAGTGTCCTCAAGGTATGAGGACTGCCCCACTCCAGACAACGCAAGAGACTGAGGTGAAACCCACAGTGCCATCTGAGAACTCCACCATGGCATCTCCCAGGCTCTGTTGGTCACCCAGGCTGGATGTCATTCAACATGGGAGAGACTACACAGGGTCATGAACAGATACCGGGGGGCAAGACTCACTGGGGGCCAAATTAGAGCCTGGCCACCCCAGGCGGTTCTAACATTAACTGTTTCAAGATGCCTTCTATTGATGCCAAGTATTCCTTTCTTATTTCCAAACTCCACACATCCCCACCCCACTAGATGCTTCTGCTTTCAGTTATACATAGAAATTTAGAGCTGAATAGCGTTGTAGTAACCACCTATTCTAATTCCAAATGTCCCTTGGGATTAGATATAAAGTNGTATGTCATTTATGGTATTAGAGTGGACAGGGACATATTTGACCTAACTTGACTGACCTCTCTTTGAATAGCTTTGGCTCAAGAACAGTGAAAAAAAAATTTTTTTTCATCCTACTATATAGTTTTGTTTTTATTTTGGGTTTAAAAAGAAGGCAATATAGCACAAATGCTAAATACACATTTAGAGCCTTGGGAAACACACCATAGTGGAAAATGAATCCTACTTGTAAGGAGGCAGTTTAAAATTTTAGTCTTGCAGGAGTAATTTAGATTTGACGTTTTGTGAAAACGCCTTCATGATTCACAGGGTTTTTAGAAGCCAGTTACCTTAGTGATTTTATTTATCTTTCTGAAACTGTCTGACAGTTGAAATGTACTTGGTTACACCTGCTGGCAGTTGCTAGTTTTAAATTACAGGAAAGTGAAAGCAAGTTGCTTCTAGGACACTGAACTTAGAATTTCTTTCTTATTTTGGCAAATGTTGTGTGACTAGTAGTGTAAGTAATACCACTGNACAGTTGAAATGTACTTGGTTACACCTGCTGGCAGTTGCTAGTTTTAAATTACAGGAAAGTGAAAGCAAGTTGCTTCTAGGACACTGAACTTAGAACTTCTTTCTTATTTTGGCAAATGTTGTGTGACTAGTAGTGTAAGTAATACCACTGTAAAGTTTTTATATTAATATTTAGGGATGCCTCACATTAAAATGAGCAAACATACAGTTAAATTTATTCAAAGACATAGGTGTACATAGACCTAGGCATGTATCTGCAGGCACATACACACACACACACACACACACACCCAGCTTTAGAAAATAATGAATATGTACTATGAATCTACTATGAATATCTACTATGAATCTAATTAAATTACAATTAAATAAAACTAGACTTACATTATGAAGGAGGAAACCAAAAAGGCTCAGTAAGCACAGATTAAATTTTCTCAGTTAATTTAGTCTACTGAATGGTCAAAATTTCATCAAACTAGACCAACACAATAAGCTGTTACTCATATAAGCCCTGAAAGATGAGTCAAAGATCCTCTTGAACCAAGAATAGTATAGTCTCCTCCTGAACCAAGGAGAATTGTATAGTCTGATCATTCCTGTCCCNAAGAGGGAGGGGACACGTGTATACCTATGGCTGACCCATGCTGATGTATGGCAGAAACCAACACAATACTGCAAAGGAATTATTCTCCAATTAAAGATAAATTTAAAAACAAGATACAGTCCAAACTTAATCATCAGTTCTCAGTATGTCATTTATGGTATTAGAGTGGACAGGGACATATTTGACCTAACTTGACTGACCTCTCTTTGAATAGCTTTGGCTCAAGAACAGTGAAAAAAAAATTTTTTTTCATCCTACTATATAGTTTTGTTTTTATTTTGGGTTTAAAAAGAAGGCAATATAGCACAAATGCTAAATACACATTTAGAGCCTTGGGAAACACACCATAGTGGAAAATGAATCCTACTTGTAAGGAGGCAGTTTAAAATTTTAGTCTTCCAGGGGTAATTTAGATTTGACGTTTTGTGAAAACGCCTTCATGATTCACAGGGTTTTTAGAAGCCAGTTACCTTAGTGATTTTATTTATCTTTCTGAAACTGTCTGACAGTTGAAATGTACTTGGTTACACCTGCTGGCAGTTGCTAGTTTTAAATTACAGGAAAGTGAAAGCAAGTTGCTTCTAGGACACTGAACTTAGAATTTCTTTCTTATTTTGGCAAATGTTGTGTGACTAGTAGTGTAAGTAATACCACTGTAAAGTTTTTATATTAATATTTAGGGATGCCTCACATTAAAATGAGCAAACATACAGTTAAATTTATTCAAAGACATAGGTGTACATAGACCTAGACATGTATCTGCAGGCACATACACACACACACACACCCAGCTTTAGAAAATAATGAATATGTACTATGAATCTACTATGAATAATATGTACTATGAATATCTACTATGAATCTAATTAAATTACAATTAAATAAAACTAGACTTACATTATGAAGGAGGAAACCAAAAAGGCTCAGTAAGCACAGATTAAATTTTCTCAGTTAATTTAGTCTACTGAATGGTCAAAATTTCATCAAACTAGACCAACACAATAAGCTGTTACTCATATAAGCCCTGAAAGATGAGTCAAAGATCCTCTTGAACCAAGAATAGTATAGTCTCCTCCTGAACCAAGGAGAATTGTATAGTCTGATCATTCCTGTCCCTCCCAAGTTCCTGTGTTGAAATCCTACACTTTAATGTGATAGGATTAAGGGATGCAGCCTTAGGGAGGTGATGGGTCACGAGGTTTAGCCTCAGGAATGGGATTAGTGACCACATCAGGAGACCTCCTCAGAGCTGTTGCAGGAAGGAGGACCCCTTCCAGGGCTCGAAACTGGGCTCTTGTATAACATTCGGAAATGAATTGTCCGAGGAGACACATGTGCTAACAAAGCAAGAGATTTTATTGGAAAAGGGCACCCAGGTGGAGAGCAGTAGGGTAAGGGAACCCAGGAGAACGGCTCTGCCCAGTGGCTCGCAGATGGTGATGGGATTAGTTTTCAGGTGGTCTTTGGCCAATCATTCTAATTCAGAGTGTTTCCTGGTGGCACATGCATCCTTCACCCAAGATGGATGCTAGCGAGAAGGATTCTGGGAAGTGGACGGACACGGGGTGTTTCCTTTCGACCTTTCCCGAACTCTTCCGGTTGGTGGTGGCTCATTAGTTCTGTATTCCTTATCAGGATCTCCTGTCATAAAACAACTCATGGAAATGGTTACTATGATGCCTGGCCAGGGTGGGCGGTTTCAGTCAGTGTGCCTCCCCTAACAGAGCTCCCTGGGTCCTTCCACCCCATGAGGACACAGCTAGGAAGTGCCCGCTATGAAGCCCTGATCTGATCCTGCACCTCCGGTTTCCAGAATCCTGAGAAACATTTGTTGTGCATAAGGGCCCGTCTGTGGGATTTTAGCAGCCTGCAAGGGCTAAGACATGAGGGATGTCAAAACTGTGAAAGTGTGCTGATCTTTAAACTAGACACTGCTTCTGAAGGCTGAAAAGTGAATTCCCTTCCCCCCAAAAAAGTCCATTTTATAGCCTGTGGCAGTTCAAAGCTCCTCCTAAAATGTCTGTGTGTTTTAGAAGCTTATTTCCTAGCAGTCACCCCTTCTTCCAATTCTTCCCTGTGTGGAATTGTTATTTCAATTATGAGTCATCTCACCACTGTTCTGTGTTAGCAGCCTCTAGCAATCCACTTCCGGCTGAATTGCTATACACACAACCAGGCATGTAAGAAGACACACACACACACAAGGAATCAGAAGATGTAGAATAGGAAGAGTGGAGGGATACACGGACAAGGCAATTTCATTGAATATCCTACACTCATGCTGTGCGTCACACATGCTTGCAAACATCTGAGATCATTTCTTTCTAGTTCCTCTTCCCCTCTTTTCTTTTCAATCTCTTCCTCCTGTATTATTTGCAGAATTCCAAAGTCTCAGTGATGCAGAGCAGTTGGGCTCCCCTCAAGTCCCTCCAGTCTTCCTTTTTGCATTTCAAGCATCTCAACAAGTTTAGCAGAACAAAAGACCTCTTTCTCTGAATAACAAGTTAAANGTATGGCAGAAACCAACACAATACTGCAAAGGAATTATTCTCCAATTAAAGATAAATTTAAAAACAAGATACAGTCCAAACTTAATCATCAGTTCTCAGTATGTCATTTATGGTATTAGAGTGGACAGGGACATATTTGACCTAACTTGACTGACCTCTCTTTGAATAGCTTTGGCTCAAGAACAGTGAAAAAAAAATTTTTTTTCATCCTACTATATAGTTTTGTTTTTATTTTGGGTTTAAAAAGAAGGCAATATAGCACAAATGCTAAATACACATTTAGAGCCTTGGGAAACACACCATAGTGGAAAATGAATCCTACTTGTAAGGAGGCAGTTTAAAATTTTAGTCTTCCAGGGGTAATTTAGATTTGACGTTTTGTGAAAACGCCTTCATGATTCACAGGGTTTTTAGAAGCCAGTTACCTTAGTGATTTTATTTATCTTTCTGAAACTGTCTGACAGTTGAAATGTACTTGGTTACACCTGCTGGCAGTTGCTAGTTTTAAATTACAGGAAAGTGAAAGCAAGTTGCTTCTAGGACACTGAACTTAGAATTTCTTTCTTATTTTGGCAAATGTTGTGTGACTAGTAGTGTAAGTAATACCACTGTAAAGTTTTTATATTAATATTTAGGGATGCCTCACATTAAAATGAGCAAACATACAGTTAAATTTATTCAAAGACATAGGTGTACATAGACCTAGACATGTATCTGCAGGCACATACACACACACACACACCCAGCTTTAGAAAATAATGAATATGTACTATGAATCTACTATGAATAATATGTACTATGAATATCTACTATGAATCTAATTAAATTACAATTAAATAAAACTAGACTTACATTATGAAGGAGGAAACCAAAAAGGCTCAGTAAGCACAGATTAAATTTTCTCAGTTAATTTAGTCTACTGAATGGTCAAAATTTCATCAAACTAGACCAACACAATAAGCTGTTACTCATATAAGCCCTGAAAGATGAGTCAAAGATCCTCTTGAACCAAGAATAGTATAGTCTCCTCCTGAACCAAGGAGAATTGTATAGTCTGATCATTCCTGTCCCTCCCAAGTTCCTGTGTTGAAATCCTACACTTTAATGTGATAGGATTAAGGGATGCAGCCTTAGGGAGGTGATGGGTCATGAGGTTTAGCCTCAGGAATGGGATTAGTGACCACATCAGGAGACCTCCTCAGAGCTGTTGCAGGAAGGGGGACCCCTTCCAGGGCCCGAAACTGGGCTCTTGTATAACATTCAGAAATGAATTGTCCGAGGAGACACATGTGCTAACAAAGCAAGAGATTTTATTGGGAAAGGGCACCCAGGTGGAGAGCAGTAGGGTAAGGGAACCCAGGAGAACGGCTCTGCCCAGTGGCTCGCAGTCGGTTTTATGGTGATGGGATTAGTTTTCAGGTGGTCTTTGGCCAATCATTCTAATTCAGAGTGTTTCCTGGTGGCACATGCATCATTCACCCAAGATGGATGCTAGCGAGAGGGATTCTGGGAAGTGGACGGACACGGGGTGTTTCCTTTAGACCTTTCCCGAACTCTTCCGGTTGGTGGTGGCTCATTAGTTCTGTATTCCTTATCAGGATCTCCTGTCATAAAACAACTCATGGAAATGGTTACTATGATGCCTGGCCAGGGTGGGCGGTTTCAGTCAGTGTGCCTCCCCTAACAGAGCTCCCTGGGTCCTTCCACCCCATGAGGACACAGCTAGGAAGTGCCCGCTATGAAGCCCTGATCTGATCCTGCACCTCCGGTTTCCAGAATCCTGAGAAACATTTGTTGTGCATAAGGGCCCGTCTGTGGGATTTTAGCAGCCTGCAAGGGCTAAGACATGAGGGATGTCAAAACTGTGAAAGTGTGCTGATCTTTAAACTAGACACTGCTTCTGAAGGCTGAAAAGTGAATTCCCTTCCCCCCAAAAAAGTCCATTTTATAGCCTGTGGCAGTTCAAAGCTCCTCCTAAAATGTCTGTGTGTTTTAGAAGCTTATTTCCTAGCAGTCACCCCTTCTTCCAATTCTTCCCTGTGTGGAATTGTTATTTCAATTATGAGTCATCTCACCACTGTTCTGTGTTAGCAGCCTCTAGCAATCCACTTCCGGCTGAATTGCTATACACACAACCAGGCATGTAAGAAGACACACACACACACAAGGAATCAGAAGATGTAGAATAGGAAGAGTGGAGGGATACACGGACAAGGCAATTTCATTGAATATCCTACACTCATGCTGTGCGTCACACATGCTTGCAAACATCTGAGATCATTTCTTTCTAGTTCCTCTTCCCCTCTTTTCTTTTCAATCTCTTCCTCCTGTATTATTTGCAGAATTCCAAAGTCTCAGTGATGCAGAGCAGTTGGGCTCCCCTCAAGTCCCTCCAGTCTTCCTTTTTGCATTTCAAGCATCTCAACAAGTTTAGCAGGACAAAAGACCTCTTTCTCTGAATAACAAGTTAAAAAGCAGTTGCAATCATACATTGCAACTATATTTTGCCTTCATGTGTATACATCACACAAGTTAAATTCAATCAAGAAAGAAACATTTTCATATAGAGATGAACAGCTCTAGGGAAAGTATTTCACTTAAAAAGATTTATCTCTTGTCTTTTTAACAAACTTACTTCCACCCTGTTCTCTCTCAGAAACTTCTATTTCACCTCTCATCAACTTTTGTATGAATATTTACCTCCTCTGTCAAACAGCCCTGTGTCCATAATTTTGAAAGTACGATATCCTGTGTTTAATTAGATCATATTCTGAACTGTGGAGCTTCCCTGGAGGCTTAGGTGGTCAAGAATCCACCTTCCAATGCAGGAGATTCAGGTTTGATCCCTGGGTCTGGAAGATTGCCTGGAGAAGGGAATGGCAACCCACTCCAGTATTCTTGCCTGGAGAATCCCATGGACAGAGGAGCCTGGTGGAGTACAGACTATGGGGTTGCAAAGAGTCTGAGTGAGTGATTAACTCTCTGAACTACAGAAATCCCTTGGGCCATCATCAAAGCACACACTGGCTCCAGGCTTGAAGCAAATCCACTCACTTGGCACTAACTCAGCACTTCTCAAATATTGGTCTCATGATGTTAACCATCTTAAAGATCTGGATGACCTACAGAGAGTTTCTGTTTATGACGATCATATCCAGGATGTGCTGGAGCAGAAGGGCACAGACTCTCTGGAACCGATTCTGAACGTTGACTCAACTTTATATGAAGTGACTCACATTCTTAGTTTGAAAATGCCCACATTGCCAGTATTTCAGTGTGTGGTGGAGCCAGCTGGCGAGGACGCCTGTGAAATTTTCAAGAATTTTGCAAGCCAGTGTTTAAAATGGTTCATTATTAAAAACTAATTTGCATAAACTTACAAATCAATAATTTATATTAAAATCAAAAGTAATAATACTCAAAACTCACTGGTTTTCATTTTACTATGACCTTCCACTATCTATCTATTTTTTTAAGGTTATTTATGTCTGGTATGTCTGTAAGAGGTGGAAATACTATATCTTGTTGTGATGTGCCCTGTGTTTTCATTATTGCCTGTTGGATAATGTTAGACTGGTGGCCTGAAATTGGCCATGGAAGGAATATTTATACCAAAACAAGTGACAAATTCTACCAAGTAAGGCTTTGGAGAAAGAAATGACAACTCATTCCAGTATTCTCGCCTGGAGAATTGCATGGACAGAAAAGCCTGTGGGGCTACAGTCCACAGGGTCGCAAAGAGTCAGACATGACTGAGCAACTGACTGTGCATACATGCAAGGCTTGATCTGTTGCTTTGTTGATTTTAAAAAGATTATAAAGTTGATTTTATTTTATGAAAATTATAAAATATTGAAGAAATAATCTTCTTGTATTAAACATATTATCTAATTCAGCTTAAAAGCCGTTTATATGAATGAGTGATGTTCCAACTCAAGGATTTGTTGTTTCAAGTTTGTGTCACTTGTACATGTAGACATTTATGTTGGTACACCCTTCAGAAAACAAGCTATTTAATGTTTACCATCACGTGTCACTGGAGTACATTTCACAAGGAAATTGGCAGATACTTCAAATCATGACTTTAAAAAAATTCCCCAGAGTGTTAGAATACCAGCATGCCAGTGGTCATTTTTATCAATATTTAACATATTAAAAAATTCTTATTAATGCATTTGATAATAATAAACCCATTAAAGGCTAACATAAATAATGTTTTAGAACAAATAAACTGACAACACAATTTTAACAAATTAACTGGATTTACTAAAGCAAAAATTAACTTAGTGAGAAGAATGGTATTATTTTGCATTTTTGAAAATCTTTTTCCATGTCTCTTTTAATACAAGACAGCTGGATTTTTCTACTTCTGGAATCAATCTGTTGTGATAAATTATTTTGCTTTAAATATCTGAAGAAAAATTAGTTTTATTAAGATCTGTAGTCTAGAAAGGGAAAAAACTCAGAAATCCACTGAAAGGGTCTCAGGGACTGGTGTGTGTGTGTGTGTGTGTGTGTGTGTGTGTGTGTATGCACTCGTGTGAACTGTCAGTTGTGTCCGACTCTTTGTGACCACATGAACTGGTGGTCTACCAGACTTCTCTGTCCATGGGATTTTCCAGGTAAGAATACTGGAGTGGGTTGCCATGCCGTCCTCCAGGTGATCTTCCTGACCCAGGGAATCAAACTCATATCTCCAGCCTCTGTACCCTACCCTACATTATTATTTTTTTTTCCACTGCTCGAACCACTGGGAAACCCCAAGGATTGGTATTAATTATCTATTGTTGATGCATTAATATTGAACTCTGACTGCAGCAGCACTGCAGTTCATGCCTGAAAAAAGCTTATCTAACACAGGTATTTTCTCCATAAGACACACTGCAGTGTGCTTCCTGTGCTATAGGAAACCGAAATTAATTAAACAAGGAGGACATTAGATTAGACCCAGGGGGTCTTATGCCTGGGTGACCTTCATAGGTAAACCGAAATCTAATCTGGTAACTGCCTTAAGGTGATGGCATTGAAGCCTAAGGACAGCAAACCACAAGGAGCCCACCAGCCGTTAAGCTGCATCCAGCGCGCAGCATCTCTGCACTGCTTCCGCTCCGGTCCATTTGTTCCCAGCCACTTCCTGTTCGGCACTGCCCAAGTCACATCAACTTTTTCTCAAATAAATTCTTAACATTTCCGCTATGCCAGTTTATTTTTTAACAGAACATTAACTAATACTTCAGCACTGCTCTTGGGGGTCATTTTAAATAGGAAAATCACCAACATAAACTACAAAAAAGGAACTTGATTCCCATCTGAGAACTGAAGCAAGAAGAGACAGTATTGTCTGGTGCAGCCATAGCTGGGAAAGTAGCTAAAATTTTTCACTGCTCTGAGCATGTCTGTGAATGACTGCAAAAGAGCTGACAGATAGAGATTTTGAGGTTACAAATAAATTTTGGCAAAAGGGTGCATTCACAAATACAAAGTCCATAAGTAATGAAGATTGAACATGCTTATTTATATATGTATCTGGGTCTACGTATATGTGTACACAGTATCACCAAAAAATATTTTAAGGGTTTCACGCACAAATAAGAATATCATTTTAGGACAGTAGCTTTGGTATTTTAAAGTAATGAGGCAGTGAAAGATGATCAGTGAAGTATTTTAAAATGCAATTAGGAAAACAATATTGAAAAAAGTATAGGATTGTGTTCAAANTTAAGGGTTTCACGCACAAATAAGAATATCATTTTAGGACAGTAGCTTTGGTATTTTAAAGTAATGAGGCAGTGAAAGATGATCAGTGAAGTATTTTAAAATGCAATTAGGAAAACAATATTGAAAAAAGTATAGGATTGTGTTCAGACCATAGTGTGAATCTTGGAGATTTATATGTTAATTTATCTATCTTGCTTCCTGAATGATTGCCAAATTTGTTCATGGCTGTCATCAATGAATTTATGATAACTTGAATTAGAATAACATTACTGATTTTAATGGGATAAACCTAACAAATTCCATTGTTAAAAGCACTTGGTTATTATAAAATCATTATGAAAGAGCTTTTGAATTTAGTAAACCCTACCTGTTTCCTATAACACACAAACCTACATTATATATTTTCCATGAAAAACAAAAGAGAAATATATTTTCAGAATGTAGGTATGACAAATAATAGGAAAGAGCGGTCTTTGACAATTACACAGCTTACATTTATGATGTAATATGAGCATTTTAAAAAATTTGTTGCTGTTTTTTCTACTCTCAGTATTATAAGAAAATTTTAAAGTTTTTACATAAGAATTTCAGTTGCATACTAAATCTATCATTCATATCCTATAGACAGCGTTTGATTTTATTAGAGAATTGTGCATTATTTTGGGCTATGTTAGCTGCTTTAACAAAAAACTCAAACACATCCAATGACTTAAGCATGAAGAAAAATTTTTCTCTCATATAAACTCCAAAACAGATGTTCTTGTTCAGCAAGAGAGCTTTCCTCCAAGAGGTAATTCAAAGATACAGACTCTATTTTGTGGTTTTATGATCTTCAGCATTGTTGCCACTCATGTTTTCAAAAACTCTTTGGAAGATGAAAACAAAGGAAAGAGGCAAACCTATCTTCACCACCAACGACACACGCACATCATTTTTGCTCAGATTCCATTGTTAAAAGTGACACTAATGGCCCTACATATCTGCAAGGGCAGCTGGAATCTGTAAAGTTCAGTTACTGCTATCTAGCAAGAACTTTTATTACTTAAAATAATTATTTTGGAGGCAGTGGACATGGGTCTATCTGTCACAAATTAAATGTAAGCAAAAAATGTAGATCTAATGTCCTATTTAAAGTGAAATATTTCAGCAAAAGTGTAGAAGTAACAAACAGAACAGTTTCACTGCCACAAATATCCTTTGCACTCTGCCTGTTCATTCCTTCCTGTCCCCAGGCTCAGGCAACCACCAATCATTTTATCATCCCCATAGTCTGTCTTTCCCAGAAAGCTGTATAGTTGGAATCATATGGTATGGAGATATTTCAGATTGACTCCTTTCACTTAGTAACATCTATTTTAAGGATCCTCCATGTCCTCTCATGGCTTGATAGTGCCTTTCTTTTTAGCCCTGAATAATATTGTCTGCAAACACCAGAAATTATTTATCCATCCATTTACTGAAGGACTTCTACGTTGCTTCCATGATTGGGCCATTATGATTAAAATTGCTACAAACATCCATGTGCAGATCTTTCTTAGAACCTAAGTTTTCAGCTTCTTTGGGCAAATACCAAGAAATGTGATTGCTGGACTGCATGGTAAGAATATGTTTCATTTTATAAAAAAAAACTGCCCAACTCTCTTCCAAAGTGGCTGCCCCATTTTGCATTCCAGTCAGAAATGACTGAGAGTTCCGGTGCTCTATGTTCCAGCCAGCACTCGGTGTTATCAGTTGGGCATTTTGGACATTCTAACAAGTGTGTAGTGGTATCTCATTGTTGCTTTAATTTGCAGCTCCTTGATGACATAGGGTGTGGAGCGTCTTTTCATATGCGTATTTGCCATCTGTGTATCCTCTCTGGTGAGGTGTCTATTTAGATCTTTTTCTTGTTCTTAAGTCAAAATTTTCCTATTGTTATGTTTTAGGTATTCTTTTTATATTTCAGATAACAATCCTCTATCACTTGTTACTTTAGCAAATGTTTTCTAACAGTCTGTGACTTGTCTTCTCATTCTCTTGATGATGTCTTTTATAGCAGAAGTTTTTAATTTTAATTAACTTTCATGGATCACCTTTGGTATAGTATCTCAAATGTGTGCTTAGTTGCTCAGTTGTGTCCAACTCTTTTTGATCCCATGGACTGTAGCCCACCTCTCTTCATGGATTCTCCAGGCAAGAATACTGGAGTGGGCAGCCATTCCCTTCTCCAGGGGATCTTCCCAAGCCAGGGATCGAAAGTGGGTCTCCTGCATTGCAGGCGGATTCCTAGTCATCTAAGCCACCAAGGAAGTCTCTTAAAAATCATCATCAAACCCAAGATCACCTAAGACTTTCTCCCTTGTCATTGTTTAGTAATTTTATAGCTTAGACACTCCTTTTGAGGAGTTTTGCTAACAAGAGAGCAAACGGAGAAATCTGTGGTAGCTGGAGAGGGGAGTGAGGACAAAGATACAATTGATTAGAGCCATTTTGTCAAAAGCACGGTATCGCTCAAGCCTTGCCGGTGCTTGTGGGAGGTGACTCTAGCACACAGAGGGAGGAGGTGGCCTTAGACGGGATCACAGTTTGTTCACTAATGTGAGTGAGCAGCAGGAGCACAGAGCACGTGGGTGCAGAAGCCAGAAAGTGAAGAGATATGGTAGTGGGAGTTTGCAGAATTCTATTCTGATGCTTGATTTCCTCCATGAATAGAAAACCGAGAATAAAGATGGGAAAAGTGATGCTTGGAGTTTGGGAAGAAACGCAAAGAGATGGGAAAGTAAATGAAGTAGGAAAGAAGACATGTTTCTCATGCATCATTAAGGACTGGTTTGTTGTCCCCAGGGCTGCCCTGATAGCTCAGTTAGTAAAGAACCTGCCCCCAACACAGTAGACCCCAGTTGGATTCCTAGGTCGGGAAGATCCACTGGAACAGGGAGAGGCTATCCACTCCAGTATTCTTGGGTTTCCCTGTGGCCCAGCTGGTAAAGAATTCACCTGCAGTGTGAGAGACCTGGATTCAACCCCTGGATTGGGAAGATTCCTTGGAGAAGGGAAAGGCTACCCATTCCAGTATTCTGGCCTGGAGAACCCATGGACTATACAGTTGCACACGGGCTTAGTTGCTCCGAGGTGTGTGGGATCTTCTTGGACTAAGGATTGAACCAGTGTCCCCTTGCATTGGTAGAAAGATTCTTATCCACTGAACCACCAGGGAGATCTTAAATAGTTGTGGCATAAGAAGAGGTGGCAAGAATACACAGAAGAACTGTACAAAAAAGATCCTCACGAACCACATAATCATGATGATGTGATCACTAATCTAGAGCCAGACACCCTAGATGTGAAGTCAAGTGAGCTTTAGAAAGCATCACTATGAACAAAGCTAGTGGGGGTGATGGAATTCCAGTTGAGCTCTTTCAAATCCTGAAAGATGATGCTGTGAAAGTGTTGCACTCAGTATGCCAGCAAATTTGGAAAACTCAGCAGTGGCCACAGGACTGGAAAATGTCAGTTTTCATTCCAATCCCAAAGAANTGGGACAGGAAGATCCCCTGGAGGACTGGCAGCCCACTCCAGTATTCTTGCCTGGAGAATCCCATGGACAGAGAAGCCTGGCGGGCCACAGTCCATGGGGTGACATGAAGTTGGAGACCACTGAAGTGACTTAGCACACACGCATTCCCCATATTAGATACAGTTCTGTGTCTTCAGCTCTTTTCATAGCTGATAGTCAAGGATTAAGGGGAGTATTTGCCCTCTTAGATATTTTATTTTTTCTCCTTTTAATCAGTAGGAAAGAAGAGGGGAACTCTGTGAGAGGGGTTGCAGTGGTGAGAGATGAGCCTTCATACATTTTTCTTTTTAAAAAATTTAACCTTTATTTGGTGCTTTGCCTGACATTTTAGCTTAGGGTAATCAGATATTGCCTGTAACATTTTGTCACTGAAATACTTTCATCTGGATCTCCCATTTCATCTTCTCTGAAGGCCTTTAATTTTACTCAGTTGCTATTTAAGCTCAAAGCCCTGTATTCCAATCTTCTCATGTAATATGCCCAAGTTAACAGGAACAACTATTTAATATGTACCACTTTTAAGTAGCAATTCTAAACTTTGACACTTAATTCCATTTCTTGAAACTTAAAAGGAAAGGGAACAATGTTTCCACTTAAAGTAACTAGAAGTCATCATCTTCAAACTCTCTCTATTTTCATAATCTCTATTGCTTTGATTTTGGCAGAAGTCCAAAAGACTGGCAAAGGAATTTATTTTTCTTTTCAAGATTATTCTTTTCACTTTCTTCTTCTGAACATCCACTAGGTAAATCAGGCATAATAGATTTCAAATTTTATAATGCATTTCAAATTGACTGCCTTCATCACAATCAAGCCAAAATAAGAAGACTGTAATGAAAACAACAAATATTAATAGTCTTTTGATTTTCACTTCCTTTAACAGTATTAGTTATGTTATACTCTAAGGATTATGAAGAATAAATTACAGAAGAGATTATGTGATTAGTTATTAATTCTTTCCCTGCAGGACCGAGAACCAAAGATGTTATAATATTTCTTCATTACAGAGATATGCACTTCTCCAGTAAAGTAATCAATTCTCATTGAGGCATGGTAATGAAGGGTAAGCATGAAGCTGAAAAATGAATCTGACAGTTGTCTTCAAATCTCTTTTTAGCCAAATGTTTAAAAATTTCTCCCAGCCCAGGCCCTTTATTAGAGTTTATAACATCAATCAGAATTGATAGTGTGATTTGGGGGGGGGGGTAAATTCACATTTTCTGGTCAGCTTTCTAGACTTGAATTATGGAGTGCAATCTTGTTCTGCATTCATCACTCCATTGCATCCCAAATCCTATGGCCTGGATTAGGTAGCTTTCTTACAGCTAGATTATATAGCCATCAGGTGGTAAATTGGCTGTTTCTATTAAAATGATCCAAACATAAACATTTGTCTGAGTTTTCTATCACTAAAATATATTTATACTCATTTAGCTATTAAAATTGCATTTTTATTGAGTAAACCTTCTCTAAAAGACACACACACTTGCCTAGTATTACTGATTGCTAGTCCATTTACTTAGCTTGTCTTTGTGCATGGATGCATGCTAAGTTGCTTCTGTCATTTCCACCTCTTTATGACCCTACAGACTACAGCTCCCAAGGTTCCTCTGCCCATGGGATTTTCCAGGGAAGAATACTGGAGTGGGTTGCCATGCCCTCCTCCAGGGGATCTTCCTGACCCAGAGATCAAACCCAGGTCTCTTGCATTACAAGCAGATTTTTACCAACTGAGCCACCAGAGAATGCGTATCACCATATCTTTTATGAAAAATGAGATCATAAGTATTGTTTTAGGGGAATTCCACTTTTTTTTCCCATTATCAAACTGATGGTATCATGTTACAGAAAAGGTTATTTCAAATCACACATTTCAGCCAGAAATCTGTCAATTTTTAAAAAACTTTGAAAAAAATATAAAATATTAGATATTTGTATGATAGTCTAAACCTCTTTCTTCTATTAAAAATCACTTTCTCTGGGGGACATGTTAATAAGTTGTAGAATTCAGAAACACTGAACAGCACAGAAAATACCGAAGCACAAAACTAATAGAACAAGGAACTGGAGAACAAGTTCAACAGCAAAACAACAAAACTAAACCCAGTAGTTGACTTTTTACGTGAAAGTTCAACACAATTGTATAATCATGAGAAAGTTGACCTTCTAATTTTAAAGCTTCACTTGAGATTTCTCCCTGTATAAAGTGAATCAGGAGGTGAGGACAATTTATTTCTTTAATGAAATAAATATTGGTACTAACCCTGCTGCTGCTAAGTCACTTCAGTCATGTCCGACTCTGTGCGACCCCATTGATGGCAGCCCACCAGGCTCCCCCGTCCCTGGGATTCTCCAGTCAAGAATACTGGAGTGGGTTGCCATTAACCCCAATATGTCTAATATCAATATGTGGTTTACATATACTATGGTACTCATATAATTTCATGATATATATATATATCTGAATGATATACTATATACTATGTATATACTATATATGATATACTATATATATGATATATATATTGATATATATATACACCTGTACATCTCAGTGACTGTTAGACTATTAATGGTCAAGTACTTTTTCACTGTTTCTATGAAACTTACACTACACCTGTGTATAAAGTTAATGCCCTTAGCTTCAGTCCTGTTGTGTGAAGATGGACAGATTTGGGTGAATCTGTGCACTTGAATGGCACATGTAATGGTTGACCTTCCACTTCTGAAGGCTTTGTGAAATTCTTAGTCTTCTCAATCTGCTCAATTCTATTTCAGGTAAGAGATTTTTCAAATATACAAAGGATCACAAAGGTAAGCATAGTATTAAAGTGAGTCCCAATCTTTCATTTGCACATTGGTGTCTCCTGGACCAAGCTACCAAAATTTGAACATACCACAAAACCAAAACAAACAAACAAACAAAGCAAAATGTTTTCAATTGAATTTTTCTTGGTGGGTTAATAAAAAAAAACCCTTAACCTCTGAAGTTTTTCTTATTTAAATAATATTGCCCATTAGTTATTTCTGAAAGTGTACATGAAGACATATGATAGAATTACCTAAAATTGCTGTTTAATGAGCAGCAGATTCAATTTATTAATATGCAAATAGAAGCAGAGTTCCCAACAAGCAAAGATGCTTGTTCGATGTGCTAAAAATGACAAGACAAACAAAAAAAGTTACAGTACTTGTTTGCAAAGAATTCATAGTTTTGTCTGTGGGCAAGACATGCAGATAACTAATCATAGTGCTGTACTCACCATAAGCACCATCAGAGAGATGTGAACAAGACAACGTTACCACACATCCTTTTAGGGAATTATTTAATGCATAGAAATAAATCATAAAATATATAAGAATTAATCTAACATTTAAAAGCTATTCTGGGGAGAACATTATGAATTAAACTGAAACTTAATCTCATTCTCAATATATACTGAAAGCTTCCTAAAGACAATATAGAGGATTTGAAAGAAAAAAAAAGCATATTAAAAAGATATTTTGTTAATTAACACAATTTATGTTATGCCATTTTCAGGATATGAATTTTTGTTTCAGTATTTTCAAAAACTTGTCTTGGGAGTCCCTTGGACTGCAAGGAGATCCAATCAGTCCACCCTAAAGGAAATCAGTCCTGAATAATCATTGGAAGGATTGATGCTGAAGCTGAAACTCCAATACTGTGGCCACCTGATATGAAGAGCTGACTCATTTGAAAAGACCCTGTTGCTGGGAAAGATTGAAGGCAGGAGGAGAAGGGGATGACAGAGGATGAGATGGTTGGATGACATCACCAACTCAATGGATATGAGTCTGGGTAAACTCTGGGAGTTGGTGATGGACAGGGAGGCCTGGCATGCTGCAGTCCATGGGGTCGCAAAGAGTCGGACACAACTTGAGTGACTGAACTGAACTAAACTGAAGAAAATGTCTAGTTGCTTAGGATTTAGAATCTAGGAAATTTACATAAATATTCCTTCACTAATGAAAACACTTGTGTTTCTTTTTGCAAAGCCTGTTTTCCCTATGACCTGACTTCACTATCCCTGCATCCTCTGATCTCTCAGCACTGAAGATAAATCAGCACTTTTCCTGACTTTCTGTATTTTGACTCATTAAATGTCTATGGTTATGGTTTCCAGGGAAATGAAGCAGTATAGTCTGTGCCTGAGATATAACAGAAATTTAACAAATGTTTGTGCTTATTGGGCATGATGAGGATTCTAAAGGGAAATCTATATACTTTCTCTAAGATGATCAGGTGGAATCAGAACAATGATTCATCAAACAGAAATCTAGTCAACCTGCCAAGGGATGCATTTGCCCCACATTCTGCTTATCTTAAAGTTAATTTTTAACTTGCAAACATTCTGGTTGTGAGTCAACAGAGACCAAATTCCATATAAAGAAGAAGATATTCATCTTAAAACCCGGAGAACATTTCTTTGGTATCTGCTCACCAGTTCTTAGCAGATCCCAGGATTAAACTCAATCTGCCCTTCACCTTTGTCGTCAGGAACCATAACATGTTGGACACTGGAGACAGAGAGCTCCTATACATTTCACAGAAACCCAACAGAAAACGCTCATCCCAACGTGTATGTTCATCTAGTGATTAGCAAATGAGCTGAAACCCCTTTTGTGACTGTTATGGAATAACTCCTAACAGTACCATCTTGGAGAAGGAAATGGCAACCCACTCCAGTGTTCTTGCCTGGAGAATCCCAGGGATGGGGGAGCCTAGTGGGCTGCTGTCTATGGGGTCGCACAGAGTCGGACACGACTGAAGTGACTTAGCAGCTGCAGCAGCAGCAGCAGTATCATCTTATGTTGTTGTTTTGTTGTTAAGTCATGTCTGACTCTTTTGCAACCCCATGGGCTGTAACCTGCCAGGCTCCTCTGCCCACGGGATTTCCCAGGCAAGATTACTGGAATGCATTGTCATTTCCTTCTCCAGGGGATCTTTCTGAACCTGGGATCAAATTCGCGTCTCCTGCATTGGCAGACAGATTCTTTACCACTGAGCTACCTGGGAAGTCCGTGCCATCTTAACATAGGATGATAAACAGTCTCTAGCTGTCAATTAAAAATGCATTTAGAAAGCTGTCTTTTCTATTTTTTGTTTATCCTTAAGTTGTCATGTCAAAGTTGAGCTTTTAAGAAATCAAAAATTATTTAGGATGTGATTTTGACACACATTTTTATTTTTGAAATAATGCATACAGAATAGGGCTCATCAGATTTGAAAAAATAGCCTCAGCAGGCAAGAAGGAAATGAAAAAGCCATATAATCACACTATAGGATACTGACTTCCAAGTTTATTACTTGATACCAGGCCATCTCTTGATGTGAGTTTCACATATTCTACTTAACCATGCTCTGCTCAAAAATGTCTTAACAGTAAACCTTCAGAACACTTTTCAGGTGCTGATTAATTCCCTATAAGAATGGAGAAATCAATATTTGGTACTCTGAGGGCTGTGTGCAGGCCAGCTGAGCTGGTTTCAGCTGTGAGCTTGTTAGAAATGTAGAATTTCAGGTCCCACCCAAGGCTTTGTGATTCAGAATGCACATTTTCTAGAATACTTCCAGGTGGTTCACGTGCCCATCACAGTTTGAGAATTGTGGACATGTGCGACCTCCTTCCTTAATTTCATTTTCATCCTTTCTCCCATGAATCTGCTATTATGTGCAGCCCCCAGAGCCTGGTAGTGATGCTGAAGAAGTACATGAGGGAGGTGGGCAGTAGGCAGCTATGGACCACAAATGCCGTGTGTACGTGGTCAGAACCTGAATTCAGCAGCTACTGGCTCACTGCTTGCTCACATGACTGGACAGCACATTATTCACCTTTGGGTACAGAAACATTTCTTAGATATATCTGTACTTGCAGTCTGATCTCTGCAGAAAGTAGCCATATTTTCCTGAAAAACTTCTGATCATCATAAAATGGCTTTTATAGCGGATTACATCAGAGAGACAGCACCCAAGGGATCCCCAGTGAGTCTTAACTTGGACAAGGTGCAACTTTTCTGTGAAACAATGCTTACTTAATATTTCTTAAAAATGCTCTGTTTCCAGAGAACAGTCTCATGATCAACAGTCAATACTGAGCATGGAAAAAGTACTGCTGCTGCTGCTAAGTTGCTTCAATCGTGTCCGACTTTGTGCGACCCCATAGCCCACCAGGCTCCCCCATCCCTGGGATTCTCCAGGCAAGAACACTGGAGTGGGTTGCCATTTCCTTCTCCAATGCATGAAAGTGAAAAGTGAAACTCAAGTCACTCAGTCGTGTCCGACTCTTCGCTACCCCATGGACTGCAGCCTACCAGGCTCTTCCATCCATGGGATTTTCCAGGCAAAAGTACAAAGCTTTATTTGGGTCTAGACCAGGTTTGAGTTTCATTACCTCTGTGCTGGGCTAAAACATTCCCACACACAATCCAGTTCACTGCAGCTACACGTGAGAAGGACCCCTGATTTCAGGTTACTAAGCGATGGAAGGCAGGTTAGCGGTCCTCAGCCAGGAGATGGAGACAAGGAGGCACTAAGGTGTCTGATGATCCTGGAGCAAGACATTCAGGTCTCACAGCTCCTTCCAATAGAACCTACCAGATGGCTCTTCCCTAACCCTCCAACTTTTCATCCTTTTATTTCTGCCATATCCTGTGATCGGTTGTTTTTGGAGGATGCAATCATATTCTCTGGTAAGAACAAATACGCCTGCTCAGTCAATCAGTTGAGTCTGATCCTTTGGTGACCCCATGGACTGTAGCCCCATCAGCCTCCTCTGTCCATGGGATTCTCCAGGCAAGAATACTGGAGTGGGTTGCCATTTCCTTCTCCAGGGGATCTTCCTGATCCAGGGATTGAACCCATGTCTCCTGTATTAGCAGGTGGATCCTTTAACTGAGCTACCTGGGAAGCCCAAGAACAAATATCCCCTACCTTAAATGACAATTTGAAAATAAAACATATTTCAGAAAAGCAAAATATTTCTACACTTATATTCTTTAAAGTGCTTAGCTCCAGGATTGGGGGACTTAATTTGAACAGCTATACTATGTTTTTCTAGCTTATTCTTATAGAGGGACATTGGAGAGAGAAAGATGCGCTGACTTATGACCTTTTAGAAATTCTCTGAAAGTACAAGACAGCAATCAGTTTTTCTTTTTCTTACACAGGCATGTTCTTATTTTGAAATCAGTTTCTAGGTAAAACTATATGACTTATGTCTCAAAATGTTCTGACTACAAAGAGCCTTGAAAACACACATGTAGCTCATTTTAAAAGGAAAGCCACGCAATTATACTATAAGAAAGAGCCTTTTTAAAAAATCAGGAAGTGCTTTAGCTACACGCTAAGGATTCTTTGCTTTCTATTCCTTTTCTAAAGGAATAGAAACTTTTAAGCAAGAGTTTGCAGAAGAAAATTTCATCTAGCAATAATATGTATCTTACTGAGAAATAAGAGTTGACAAAAGGCATCCTTGTTTATAAAGACTTCAGTTTTGATAGGATTACATTGACTCCCATTAAGCACTTGACCCAATTTGGTAAAGCAACAGAGACATTTCCTACCATAAAATAGAAGAAATTAGATATCAGGATTATATAAGACAATGAGACATAGCTGAAAAGAATCAAGATGATTTGTCTTTTTTCCAACCAATAGTTTCTATATCTGTTGGGCTACCATATCTCAAATATTAGAAGCCCATTAAGTCACTAATTTGCCTTGTTTACTAAGAAGCAAGGAGCATGAAGGAAAATAAGATATTTTGCATATTTTCAATATCTTTTCTTCATGAAGTCTCAAAAACCCTAATATTACCCCTAAATAGATAGCTAGACTATTATTTCTTTTTAGTTTAAAAAGCATTCTAGAATAAAAAGTATTTTTTATATTGCAATACTGTTCACTTTGTAACATTGGAGAAATAGTATTACATTGTGGCCAAATGTTTCTCTAATTATATTTTATAAGAATCTTTGCTAAATGTTGAAATGTGTGTCAGAAAAAGACAGCCAGTATATTGTCTTCGGAACAGGTCAGTACATTCCTTGAATGGCAGAGGTGAGTTGTTTAGTATAACAAGACTGCATAAAGCAAACTGCTTTCACTGACTTGAGTTCAGCCTATCTGAGATTTCTGTCAACATATTTTTAGCGATTTTGATGAGATCATTATGATTATTTAGTAATTCCAGTCAAAAATTACAAATCAACTGCTTATAGACCAATTTTTCTAGGTCTATCTGTTGAAGTGAATTAGAACTGGTTTCAAGTTTTAAAGATTCTTACTTATGTTGCTAATTCATTAAAGTACCCACATAACAGCGAGTATATATTTATATATATACTTTACAATTCAGCATGTATAACTTAAGGAGTGTGTAACATTTAGAATTATTATTTTCCATATCTTAATAGTGTTTTAGAATAGCATTATACCACACTGGAAATGCATTTATGAATAATTTTAGAACATTCTATCTTTACTAAAGTAAGTAAAAATAAAAGTGCCATATGAACCAGCACTCCTACACCTAGGAGTATATCCAAATAAAATGAAACCAGTATTGTATTAGAAAGTGGTGTTCAGTTCCTTGCCGCTCAAAAGTCTATAAAGAGGCAAGTCTGGTGGAAAGGAAAGTTGGAAAGTTTGCTTTATTTTGGATGCTGGCAATTGGAGGATGGGGGCAGGANTCCTTGCCGCTCAAAAGTCTATAAGGAGGCAAGTCTGGTGGAAAGGAAAGTTGGAAAGTTTGCTTTATTTTGGATGCTGGCAACTGGAGGATGGGGATAGGGTGGACTCCTGCCCAAAGGCCAACTCCGCCTCCACTGACAGTAGGGGCTAGAGCTTTTAGAGCTGGAGGAAGGGAACTACGTGTCGCAATAGCACCATCAGCTCTGACAGTCATCCTGAAATTGGTCACGTGGGGGTCTGGCCAGTATCAACTTGATTGCTTTAAGTACAGTTATTCTTCAGCCCCAAGGCCAGTTTGCTCCCATGTCTTTGAGGCCAGTTCTCGGAACTGCAGCAGCTTACGTCACGGCTACAGGCTGGTCATCGTGCCGTTCACATCTTCACCTGGTGGGGGTTCTAGTCTCTACAAGCCAGCTCACAGGAGATGGCTCAGAATAGAGATTATGTCCCATGAAGAGGAACTAAAGGGCCTTGACTATGCTCAATGATGAAACCATTATTATATGGTCCCCTTTGACTGTTTGCCTTCATTTCTGCATTTTCTCACCTCTCCGATTATGTTTTGCCTTAAGTTTTTCCACAGACAAAAGGGAGGCTGAGGACTGAGGTAGGGGGAGGGCCACAGCATCCTGCTACATTTCTGATTCTCTCAAGCACCTACTCACAGTAGCCAACACATGGAAACAATGTAAATGTCCTTCGACCAATGAATGGATAAAGAAAATGAGGTATTTATACTCAAGGGAATATCACCCAGCCATAGAAAGAAAGAAATACTGCCACTTGTGACAAAATGGATGAATCTGGAGGACTTTATGCTAAAGGGAAATTAATTCAGACAGAGAAAGACAAAACTATACGATATATGTGGAATCAAAAAAAACAGCAACAAAACTGATTTTATAGAAACAGAGAACAGAATGGTAGTTGTCAGGGGCTGGGGGCAGGAGCGAATGAGGGGATATAGGTCAAAGGGCACACATGAGATCATAAGATGAGAAGGTTAGAGCATTAAATTATAGCATGGTGACTCTAGTTAATAATATGGTACTGTATACTTAAAAGTTGCTGAAAATAGATCTTAAGCCTTCTCATCACATAAATGACAGAGGAATCTATGTTAACTATGAGAAGTGATGGATCTATTATCTTCATCGTGGTTATCAGTCCTTCATGTATATGCATATACAATCATCTCTTTAAATACATACAGTTGTATTTGTCAATTATTCCTTTATAAATTTAAAATAAAAATAATGCATACATATTTATGTTTCAGTTCACTTTAGTCGCTCAGTTGTGTTCGACTCCTTGCAACCCCATGAACTGCAGCACGCCATGCCTCCCTGTCCATCACCAACTCCTGGAGTTCACTCAAACTCATGTCCATCAAGTTGGTGATGCCATCCAGCCATGTCATCCTCTGTCGTCCCCTTCTCCTCCTGTCCCCAACCCCTCCCAACATCAGAGTCTTTCCCAGTGAGTCAACTCTTCGCATGAGGTGGCCAAAGTATTGGAGCTCCAGCTTTAGCATCAAGTATGTATATGGCTTTACATTCAATATTATGAAATATATAGTATATTCTATTGATCACATATTTGTCTAGGATAAAATCATAAATATTATGCATTAGGTTAAATAAGCAAGAAAAGACGATATCACAAGCTAAAGATGGTTTTCAGTGAAGGGTTCTACACAAAGAAAACAAATGTAAGTTCTGTTATAGATAAATACTAAGGACAAATGAAAGGAAGGGTTCTTGAATTTTCCTTGTCTCCCCCACTCCCCTTTGTTAACAATAGAATACTTCCCTCTTGGTCTCTATGGGACCATCTGTCTAGTCCAGGGTGACTGTGGGTGTTAAACTAGATGCTGCATCCTAGATAAAGAAAGCAGTTCGCTAACACATAACAGATGCTCAATCAACAACAGATATTTTTATTGTCCATAGGGACAATATGAGAGTAGAGAGTTTGCTGTTGTAATAGTAACAACTATAGTTACTAGTAGCATGGAAATGAAAGAAAAAAGGTAATCTCTGTGATAACCAGAAAGCATTTTCACTTTTAAATTTTAGTTATATTCTGCAAGTCTTTCTCAGCATGTTTATGAGCTAAAATTTCATCACAAAGAGATAACCTAAATGTCTCCTTACAGATAGAACAATGATTTAGTAAGTGAAAAATAATGTTGATGTTCCATTGGTAAATCAATCTGCTACTTTTCACAATTACTAACTTGCTTCTAAAAATAATCTCAAATTTAAATTTAAACCCAACTTGCTTTTCTTTCCCAGTATAGAAGGATACTTACTGCTCTAATTCCATAATCAAACCGACTGTATAGACTGAGGTGTATTTTTTATATAATTTAATTTATATATTTTTAATATAATTTTTAATATAATTTAACATTTTTGTTACCACATAGGAAAGAGGTTTGGTTTTACTCCCCCCAAAGAGATTTGCATTTGCCAAAAGAAATGCTTATAGCCTAACATTTAAGAATTGCTTAATAAAGCTGTTATTTAAAGATGTATGGGTGTGAGGCATTGTTACTTAACTAGTATCTCAAAACTGGTCTAATTATCAGTCTAAGCTCACATTTCTTTCACAGATCTAGAGTCCTTTGCTACTTAGGTCTGCACACAAATCTATATTCTCTGTGAGGGAAGGCTAGATTTGTGCTTACTTTGACAACAAGAGTTTGTGAAATTGATGCAGTACTAGCATCAAAGAATAAGAGTTAACAATTTCCACTGTGCTTAACTCATAAAATAGTTACACTATATGGGGGCTTTGTAAATTGTTTCCTGACAAAGTCCAGTACATCTGACCAGTCTGTTGTTGAAGCAAAGTACTTCATTTTCAGAGAATATTCTTGGGAGGGTAATACATTGGGGGTTATTTTATTCTATTTTGTATGTTAAGTACAAAATAGTTGGCTCAGAAGTTTTTTCATCATATTTTACTACCATACTAAGCATCTTTTCTCAGGTAATAATATGCAATTTCGATTTCTCTTTGCTTCCTTCGCATCTATTTTTCCTGCACTGATGTGAAGTAGTTTTATCTCGAGCGCTCAGGAATGAGGTCCCAGCAGTTCTAATCAGGGAAGAGGAGCTCCGCCAGACCCTATGGGAACCGAGGCCTTGAACACTCCCTACCTGCAAAGACCCACGTTATGGGCTGGAACCAGAACCCTGGCTGAATTCTTCAAACGACAGAGGGTTAGGCGTGAAGTCTGGAGGAATAAGACAGATTTCCATTCTGTTCTTCTGAACTGCATTGGCCCACTTACAGTTTATTCCTGAACAGCCTATCAGCAAAGGCATACGAAGCAAGTCAGAGGACGGATAATTTTTTTGTGTGTTTAACGACATTTTTAGAGGTCGGATTATAAAGAGAGTGCCCATTTACATATTGTTTAAGGGCGGCATGGACTCCACAGCCGAGTGGTCCTGGCAAAGGTTATGAACACAACGATAAGCGACGATAACCTGACTGCGGCTTAAATCACCCTGGCAGAGTTGTTGGAACAGATGATCTGCCAAAGCAAGGTTGCGGCTCCACCTTCTCAGGGGCTGGGAATTGCAGGATGACCGGAGAGATCGATTCCTGTCGCTACATTTTTGCAGAGGCCCGGGCTGCTTTGTGGGGGTCCAGGAAGAGCTCCGCAGACCTCATCCTTGTCCCCACCGGCCCCGACCCCGCGGCAGGGAGGCCCAGGCGCCCATAGGTGGCGCCCCGCGTCCGTACTTGTGCTCCTTACCCGCCCGCGCTCAGGGCGCAGCTCCGAAACCCTACGCGTCTCCCCAGGTCGTTAGAGCTGAGAGCTGGCGTTTTAATAAAGAAGCGCGGGTGCCAGCGCGCGCCGGCAGGTCCAGAGGAGCAGACACGGAAACCCAGGCGGAGGCGCCTCTAATCCTTGCCCAGACCTGGCAGTTCCCACACTGGAGCTTCTAGAACCACAGCTTCTGCATCACTAAGATATTCCAAGATCTTTCTCTTCATCCCAGTCCTCATTCTTTCTTTTTCTTTTTTTTCTTAAAGAAAACTGTTTTACGTATTAATTATGAAAGTGATCGCGCTATTCAGGATTAAGACTTGGAGGGGATTTGGAAAAGAAAAGCAACAATCGAAAAGAAGAGAAGCGGCCAGCGCTTTGGAGGTTGCCTAATTGTTTGAAAGCGAGACGTCTGGAAAGATTGCGCGCTGGGTGTCTGGGTGAGAGCGGGACCTGGCGGTGCGGGGTCGACGGGGTGCGGGGCGCAGGTGGCCAGTCCGGGAAGAGGCGGCGCTCGCGGGGAGGTGTGGAGGCGGGAGGAGCGGCTGGGACCGAGGGGGTCGGTGGAAAGAGGCAGCTGCGGGCATCCGGGCGGTGCGGACCCGGTGCGGGCGCCTGGCTGAGCGAACTTGGAAGGTACCGGTGCGGACCGCTGGGCGGTCGCGGGGTGGGGCGCGGCGCGGGGCTCGCGGGTGCGGGGTGCGGGGCGCAGGCCGGTCCGAGGTGGGGCGCGGCGCGGGAAAGCGGCGCGGCGCGGCGCGGCGGGGCGGGGCGGTTATTGGCCGCGCACGGGGAGAAGGGTCGCGCTCGGTGTCTCCTCCCGCCAGCTCCGGCTTGTCTTCTCCAAGCAGAAAAACTTGGCGGACGGCGGAGCTCGCTCGTCATGGATGTTCCAGGTAACCCGACCCGACCTGCCCTCCGCGATCCGCGCGTTCACCGCATCCGTGCGTCCCTTTCCACGAGGACAGTCGCGGGTCTGCGTCTGGGCGGGGAGAGCGGGAGAGCTGCTGGAAACCGTCCTGTTCAGGGGCTGAGGAGGGAGGCTGCCCGTGGAGAAACAACTTGTCTCTTCTTAGAAAGATTGTTTGGACAGCCGGAGGAGTTGTTCGGCGGCTGTGGGCGGCGAGCTGAGAGGTTTCTTTGCTTTTTTTTTTTGGTTTCTCGACTCGATATTGAAATGATCTGCCTAGTTTAGTGGGGGAAGATCGGGCCCGATGGAAAGTGCGAACAGGCGCGTAAGTTGGCAGAAAGAGGCAAGGGCTGCCTCCTGGCCGGGAGAGAAGCCCCTGGAGTCTGGAAACAAAAGCTGCAGAGAAGCCGAGCTTGGGGTTCCCACCGCCGGAAACCTCCGGTCCTGCGCCAGAGAGGGGGATGCGAGGGGCTTCTCCGGAGCTGCTCACCGCGGACAGCCGGGACGTGGGAAGCGGTTGCTTGGTTTTAGGATGTCACTGTCTTTGGGGTTTCTGTTTTTTCTCCTGTCTTAATCTTATTATTCACCCTAAGGAGCTTCCTGGGGACTTGTTCTTTGGGTGGAAAACGGCTAAGATCTTGCGTAAATGGATTGCTTAAAACAAAAAACAAAAAACTCTAGGTTGGAGAAATAGAGGATGGAAAGGAAAGAAGAGAAAAGGGTTCTCGGTGTGGCTTAAAAAAATGCTGCTGAAAATAGAGCGGTTAAGGCTCAGTGGATTTTTCCGTTGACTGCGTCTTGAGTCCCCCTCTGCCATGGGCTGAATGGGCCGGGGGTGGCGCGGAGCTCGTCCCTGAGGGTCCCCTGCCTAGTCACTATTGATGAGGCCCTGCGGTATGGCGAGCCCCGTCCCCGACCGCACCCCCGGCACGCGCGCCTCCCCGCGACCCTCCAGGGTTGCCCGGGCCGGGGCGCCCGGCGTTTCTCGGGACCTGTTGTGCAAGTCGGGGAGGGGGTAGCAGTGCAAGGGGCCCAGAGGGTGGCCTCCAGGGAGGGGCCCCGAGCGCCGCCTGGATTGCTCCCCGCACCTCCTTCCGACGCAGCTTCACCCCCCGTCTCGGGGTCTGGCTTCTCTGCCCTGACAGGTCCGCTGGCGCTCTCCTTCTAAGGACCACCCTGGCCTTGATCATCAGAGCGGGGGACCGAGGCCAGAGGAGGCTCGCCCCGGCCCCGCGCATTCGCGCGCGCTCTCCTGCTCTCCGCGCGCCCGCAGCCCGGATGCCGGCGCCCGGCCAGGGACCCCGGGGGCCGCCGCTGACCATGCCCGGGCGCCGGGGGGCGCTGCGCGAGCCGGCCGGCTGCGGTTCGGGCCTAGGGGCGGCGCTGGCCCTGCTGCTGCTGCTGCTGCCCGCCGGCTGCCCGGTGCGGGCGCAGAACGACACGGAGCCCATCGTGCTGGAGGGCAAGTGCTTGGTGGTGTGCGACTCCAGCCCGTCTGCGGACGGCGCCGTCACCTCCTCGTTGGGCATCTCGGTGCGCTCCGGCAGCGCCAAGGTGGCCTTCTCCGCCACGCGGAGCACGAACCACGAGCCGTCCGAGATGAGCAACCGCACCATGACCATCTACTTCGACCAGGTCAGCCCGCGGACCTGCCCTCGCGCGGAGCTCCAGGCTCTCCCCTCTGCCCTGCCTTTCTCCCTTCTCCCGTGAGCTCTCCTTTTCACACTGCTCAATAACTCATCAGCTCCGCTGGCACTCGAATGACCGAGAGTCCTGTGAAGCTGGGCGTCCCGCTGAGCTAAGAGAACTGATAGACATTTCCAAAGAGAAACCGGTTTTCGGTGGAGTTGGGGCCGTCATTGTGAGGGGTGGTGCTCCTGTCCCCCTCGCTGGCCACTTAGAGACTGGATGCATTTAAACTCTCCTCGCTAACCTCGGGGGTGTTCTCCGAAGGTCTCAGCCCAGGCTCAGAGAAGTACCTACTGTTTATTTCGGAATGGATCCTAGAGAGGATCTTAACTTCAAGAGAAATAAGTGGGGAAGAGTGTGGGGAAATAGCAGCCATGATTGTACAGAAACAGAAGGAAACATAGTGTGATTATATAAAATGCGTATGTGGCAAATGCAGTATATACAACGTAACATGTAAACATAGCAGGTCAGTGTCAAATAATGGTGCTGCTATATAAAGAAGAAACGAAGAGCAATGAAACTGCCTTAGCCACCCAGCTCCCAGTCCCTTCAAAACAGAAGGGCCCCTGATGTGATCAGGTCTTGGCAGCCCCTTCTCTGGGTCACTGCTGCCCAGGATTTAAAGGTCCTCCCCTTTCCCTCTCTCCCTACCTTGGTTTCTGTTGTTTTTCAGAAACAAACAGGAAACATTAGAGTGGTTTCCAAACTTTGCCTAATCATCCCATTCATTTGGCCACAACTCTTCCCTCCTGGAGTTCAGGCCTCACTGAGCACACTTGTTTGAGCCCCTTTCTGTCTGTTAACCAGCTCGCTGACCTGGGTGAGGACCCAACTGCACAGACCAACACCTCATTTTAGGCCAGTGTCTTCCTTTGCTTTAATCCTTGTTAAGGATTATGTATTTGAAATTTGGAGAGGTGTGTACAAAGGGATGTCTCTCTTTAATCTGTTTTTTTTTTTTTAAATGAGACACGCATGTATTTATTTTAATTACGTCCAAAAGCGACTGAACTGAACTGAACTAAAAGCAAACAGTGAATTAGTTTCCACAGTGTTTTTATAATACATCGTCCTTTTATTTGGGTGTTAAGAAAACTCTGTGATCTACATGGCATAAGCAGTAGTAGGATTTTCATTTTATAGATGAGCCAACTGTGACAGGGCAGATGAAATGATGTCATGCACCAGTTAGGGAGGAATTGAAACCGGCTTTTCTGGGGCTGGTGGGTGTTCGTTCCTCTACAGCAGGGCCTTGAATTTATCAGTTTCCTGAATTAGACGTGGAGGTGAGAGAGTTGAGGTCATTGAGTTGGGAGCAGCACCAAGGGCTTGGAGGAGGAGGCTTGGTTCTTTGAGACTTGTAAGACAGATGGGACACAGCCTCAGAGGGAGGAGGACTTGTATCTTGAAGCTCCCCATCTTTAACAACAGCGCCCGAGTGTCTCTGAGCCCTGCAGTCAAGGAGGGGCTCAAGTGTGTTCGGAGCTCCTTGAAGAAGTTGATGTGGCTCCTTCCCCAGCCCTCCCAGCCTTCCTGGTGGCATGGCTCTGGGAGCCGCGTGTGATCTATCTGTAATGAGTGTGTAGGAAAGAACAGTCAAGGGTATGCTTCAAATTTGTTTTTTGAACAGATGACAGGGTCTCTAATCTAGGGTTCTGCTGTTGTTGCGGGCTCTGTGTTTTAAAAACTGAGAACACGAGGAGGGGCCATTTTATGATTTTAATTGGGTTGTGCATTTGTGGGAGGGGTGTGGTCCAGACAGGGATGAACCTTGAACATCTGACAGGGAAATCTGTTGGTAAAGGGGGACCCTCTGTTCAAGTCACTCCCATCCATCTTTTACTGGAGAAATAGCATCTGGATGGTCACATGATTTCATGTCTCATGGCTCACTTTGTCACTGTTCTTGCAGTTTGTGGTATTTGAGCTGAGGGTGTCAGGCTGCCTTTCTTTCCCCTCTCCGGGTGGGTACTGATGCTTCTGAGCATGAGGTCACAACCCAGCTTAGGGACTAGACACCTCACATGGAAGAAAGTGAGGGGAGATGGGCACAGTCAGTGTTTGGACTGTGATTGTTCACGCAGCAGCGTTTATTGAACACCTACCTACGGTGTGCTGCCAGGGGTGGTGCCTGGGGCTAGGAGACAAAACCTCACACCATCCCTTCCCTCCAGAAGCACACAGAGCTCATCCCAAGCTTTATCTGACGGAATTTAACTCAGGTAATGGGCCTTTTACTTCATCACCCTTTCTCTTCCCGCTCTGGACAGAGCTCTGTTTTGGTCTAAGCTTCTCATTCAGGTCCCCAGAATCCCACAAACCTCGAACAGTCTCAGTTTACAGATCATCTACCTACCAGACTGTCTTTCGTGTTATCTTTCTTCCCCACCCCACAACAGCCACCATGTGCAGCCATTGTTGTCAGCACATAAATATACTACACTCTCCAGAGAGACAGCCTTCTGAAGTACCATCCATTAGAATCCTTTGGAAATCAACTCCTGCTGTAGGATGTTTACCTGGGGGCTGCCTGCTTCCTGGGGGTTGGGGGGTACCAGGTCCCTGAGCACGTGCTGCTGGAAGTCCTGCAGCTCTTAAAGGGACCGCTGGGGGTGATCTGTTGAGTCTGATAGAAACACTGAGGAGGGGCTTGCTATGTGTGTGCCCTATTCCCTCTTCTTTTCCAGGTCTTAGTAAATATTGGCAACCATTTTGATCTCGCCTCCAGTATATTTGTAGCCCCGAGAAAAGGGATATATAGCTTCAGCTTCCACGTGGTCAAAGTGTACAACAGACAGACCATCCAGGTGGGTCACTTGGACAGCTGGACCCTCCTGGCTTTGGACGAATAGTCACGCCTTCTGTGAGGTGGGGAGGGTCAGGGAGGGCNGGTGAGAGAGTTGAGGTCATTGAGTTGGGAGCAGCACCAAGGGCTTGGAGGAGGAGGCTTGGTTCTTTGAGACTTGTAAGACAGATGGGACACAGCCTCAGAGGGAGGAGGACTTGTATCTTGAAGCTCCCCATCTTTAACAACAGCGCCCGAGTGTCTCTGAGCCCTGCAGTCAAGGAGGGGCTCAAGTGTGTTCGGAGCTCCTTGAAGAAGTTGATGTGGCTCCTTCCCCAGCCCTCCCAGCCTTCCTGGTGGCATGGCTCTGGGAGCCGCGTGTGATCTATCTGTAATGAGTGTGTAGGAAAGAACAGTCAAGGGTATGCTTCAAATTTGTTTTTTGAACAGATGACAGGGTCTCTAATCTAGGGTTCTGCTGTTGTTGCGGGCTCTGTGTTTTAAAAACTGAGAACACGAGGAGGGGCCATTTTATGATTTTAATTGGGTTGTGCATTTGTGGGAGGGGTGTGGTCCAGACAGGGATGAACCTTGAACATCTGACAGGGAAATCTGTTGGTAAAGGGGGACCCTCTGTTCAAGTCACTCCCATCCATCTTTTACTGGAGAAATAGCATCTGGATGGTCACATGATTTCATGTCTCATGGCTCACTTTGTCACTGTTCTTGCAGTTTGTGGTATTTGAGCTGAGGGTGTCAGGCTGCCTTTCTTTCCCCTCTCCGGGTGGGTACTGATGCTTCTGAGCATGAGGTCACAACCCAGCTTAGGGACTAGACACCTCACATGGAAGAAAGTGAGGGGAGATGGGCACAGTCAGTGTTTGGACTGTGATTGTTCACGCAGCAGCGTTTATTGAACACCTACCTACGGTGTGCTGCCAGGGGTGGTGCCTGGGGCTAGGAGACAAAACCTCACACCATCCCTTCCCTCCAGAAGCACACAGAGCTCATCCCAAGCTTTATCTGACGGAATTTAACTCAGGTAATGGGCCTTTTACTTCATCACCCTTTCTCTTCCCGCTCTGGACAGAGCTCTGTTTTGGTCTAAGCTTCTCATTCAGGTCCCCAGAATCCCACAAACCTCGAACAGTCTCAGTTTACAGATCATCTACCTACCAGACTGTCTTTCATGTTATCTTTCTTCCCCACCCCACAACAGCCACCATGTGCAGCCATTGTTGTCAGCACATAAATATACTACACTCTCCAGAGAGACAGCCTTCTGAAGTACCATCCATTAGAATCCTTTGGAAATCAACTCCTGCTGTAGGATGTTTACCTGGGGGCTGCCTGCTTCCTGGGGGTTGGGGGGTACCAGGTCCCTGAGCACGTGCTGCTGGAAGTCCTGCAGCTCTTAAAGGGACCGCTGGGGGTGATCTGTTGAGTCTGATAGAAACACTGAGGAGGGGCTTGCTATGTGTGTGCCCTATTCCCTTTTCTTTTCCAGGTCTTAGTAAATATTGGCAACCATTTTGATCTCGCCTCCAGTATATTTGTAGCCCCGAGAAAAGGGATATATAGCTTCAGCTTCCACGTGGTCAAAGTGTACAACAGACAGACCATCCAGGTGGGTCACTTGGACAGCTGGACCCTCCTGGCTTTGGACGAATAGTCACGCCTTCTGTGAGGTGGGGAGGGTCAGGGAGGGGGCCTGGCGGGGTTCTGGGAACCAGTTCAGTCTTATGGGTCAGCTCCCCTGGACGTGTGGCTCCATGACCAGGGTAGGGGGTGGGTGAGACGAGAAGTGGATGGGAGTGGGGTCCGTTGTGGTTGGCTGAGCTGTGCCCTCTGCCTTGTAGGTCAGTCTAATGCAGAATGGCTACCCGGTGATCTCGGCATTCGCTGGAGACCAGGACGTCACCAGAGAAGCGGCCAGCAACGGCGTTCTGCTGCTGATGGAGAGAGAGGATAAAGTCCACCTCAAACTGGAGAGGGGCAACCTTATGGGGGGCTGGAAGTACTCCACGTTCTCGGGCTTCTTGGTTTTCCCGCTATAAACGCAGAGCCCCCCCTGGACAGTGGGGACACGGCTGTCTGGACCCAGGAACCCACCCTTCCCAACCCCCCAAACTTGCTGGAACAGGACAACTTGTTTTCCATCCTCCTCCATCGGACTGTGGTGACAGAAGAGTGGCTTCCTTCGGAACCTCCAGCATTTTCTCTGAATATTGACCATTCCTCGGCGACCCGGCCCCTAATGAGTTTTAGACGACACGGTCTTAAGGAGAAATGAAATGATCGATCTGAGCAATTTGTACCTGTGATTGTAAAGTCAATACGGGATTTCATTGTCAGGACCATTGACTTTTCCTCTGTTGTTTGTACGTGGTATTGTTAGCCCCATGGGAGGGGTGCCGCAGACCCCGGGATGGATCGCAGGCTGCTGGCTGGGCTCAAAGCAAGAGCCCCGCTGCTCACTGCCCACACGACAGCCCTTGAAACATGTTCTCTGTGTGTCTGTTCAGCCTTAAGAAAAAAGAATGGCTTCACTTTCATACTGTATTTCCCCCACCCCGGGTGGATGGGAGTCCTCGGGAGGGGGAAGGGGATATTGTATCAAGAAGTGCTTTATCCAGAGAAGCAAATTTTGCACGATTGGACTGCAGCTTTTGTTTTGTATTGTTTGTGTATGTGTGTGTGTGGGTTTTTCTTTCCCCCATCCCCCCAAGAAGCTTTACTTTTCTTCACACACACAGCTCCTCCTCCTCACCCCTGCTTTTATCTTTTGTGCCAGGGTGGGGAGAGAAAAATGTGTGTTGGATTTCTGGAGGAGACCAAACAACACAAAACAAAACAAACAAACAAACAAAATAACTGTGTGTTTTGGATGAGACCAAATGGAAGGTAGAGCAAAGTGAAAATGACAGACGGACATTTCTGCTTATTCTTCAAAAGAGACTCTCTCAGAGACACTTTCGGAAGTACCAACCTGGATTTTTTTTTTTTTTTAAACGTTTTGGAATACTTTTAAGAGAGGGATGTTACTGGGTGGCCTGAATCATGTCAGATGAGAATGGAAGCTGTGATGACCCAAGTTCCCAACTGGGTCTTCCTGGCAGCGTGTTTTTGCCCCTTTGGATCCATGTCCGGGTCAGCACACCACGGTCAGGTGCCTCAGAGTCAACGGGACCAACCAGTTCTTCCCCCTCAGGATCCTCCTCTGATCTGCCCAGGCAGAGGGTGTGGACACTCTCCGCAAGCACCTGGCGGGGAAGCCGCATGAAAATCGCAGTGGTTGAAGGTTATTGGCAGAGGCTCCCTAGAAGCAGTTTCCCGAATCCTTGTTGTTTGGCACCTGATGCAACAATATTATTTAAACACAGCTGAGAGTTGATGGGTGCAGGATTCCTTCGCCAAGGAAATGGCACTGATCCCAAAGCAATCAAAGAAGAGACCTCAAACCGGATGTTAATTTGTCCTTTGTGTAACAATGTAACCAAAATATTGATAAAAAGTCATAATTTAAGATTCCAAATAAATGGGTTTGATGTCTGGCTTGCTCTCTCCCTCCAGCTCAACCTCCCAGCTCTCAAAATGCATGTAAGGAAAGGCCAAGGTTCAGGAGCATGGGGAATCAAACCCATACTGTTCACACTTTAGAAAATAACACAGAAGAATACACAGTAACATATGTGTATCTTGCTGGGGTCCAGATGGATAGTGCATCCTTAAATACCTATTTTTCACACAGAAAGGTTTAGGGGAAGGCATTAAGTAACAAGGGCTTCCCTCGTGGCTCAGATGATAAAGAATCCGCTTGCAGTGTGAGAGACCAGGGATCGATTCCTGGCTTGGGAAGATCCCCTGGAGAAGGGAATGGCAGCCCACTCCAGTAGTATTGCCTGGAGAATTTCATGGATGGAGGAGCCTGGCAGACTACAGTCCATGGGGTTGGAAACAGCTGGACACAACTGAGTGACTAACACTTTCAGTATCTAACAGGTGAAAAAGACAGCAGTGAAAAGATGTTATGGATATCAATCCACTTCTATCACATTTAATCTTCAGTGTAGTACCAGGTCCAATCCAGTTATTTCAATCAGAGAGCACAGATATACAAGAAACTCATTTGAAGATTACATCAGTTGTTTGTAAGATGTGGATGAAGGTGGGATTCATTTTCAATAAGAAATGCAATGGGGACTTTATACTTGAAAAAATACAATTAGGCTAGCCATAACTGAAGAAAGAAGACAACAGGATGCAGAATTTGATTTGAATAAAAATGCTGTTACATTGTGTAAGGGGAAAAAAAAACAACAAAAAACATCAACCAAAAAGCATTTGGGGTATTTTGGCTGTTTGAATAGAAGACGTAAGTTTGACCAGAGCATTGTTTATGAATGCTGGTGATACACACAGCAGGATGGTAGCAAAGATTTTCCTCTGTTTTCTTGCCCTCAGTTATTTAGTCCTCTTTCCTTCATTTCCTAACCTTCTGTTCAGTTTTAAACAAAGAGCAGACAGCCCTCAGTAGGAGATGGCACACTGCTAGATCACGCCAGAGACTGAAATAAATACGAGGAGTTGTTATTTTTATTGCTCACTAATTTGTAATAGACATTTCTTCATAGTTATAAATTTATTATAGGCTGTCATTTGGGTATACTGCCTAATAAATAAGTTATTAAATTGATCTATCTAAAAATAAGTATATTTCAGGAGTTGATTTTATATTAGGAAGGAAAGCTTTAGTTTTTTTTTTTTTTTTTTTTTGATGGATGCCAAAAGCTACATTAGGAAGAAGCCAGGACATTAGAGTTTCTGAAGGTGTTGATCATCTGCTGCTCCTGCCAAGTTTCTGTTTGGCTGAGGAATGTGGAGGGACATGAAGTTCCTGTGTATAGTCTACAAAAACATGTAGGTCAGATCAAAATTTGAAGTGTATCTTTAATTGGAAAAAAAGGATGTCTATAATATTTGCAGCTTGATTTCTGAGCTGGTTTTCCGATCTGGAGAGTGAAGTCATTACCTCTGCGCCCTCTCCCCTCCCCGCAAGGTTATGTGAGGATCAGAAAGAAATGTCACAACCCTAGGGGACCATGATAGAAGTATTAGACCGGAGGGAAGGTGTTTATGGTAAGTCAGATTTTCCAACATGCAATTTATGAAAAATACATATAAAATGAACACTCAACAGGAGGACACTTGAATATGAGAAGTTTCCATATTCTCAAGAGCCTTTTAAAATTACAGCACTATATTGAAGTCTAATTTGATTTTTTTAAAGAGTGACAATAGGAGCATATTAAAATCTATACATTTTCATATTAATTTCAGCTCTTAGTTATGTCATGTATCTTTTGTGGCTCAAGCCAAACTTTCTGTTCAAATATGTAGTCAATATTTTATACAAATATACAACTAACATTTTAACACAAGTAAAAAATGAAGTTCCAGTATTATAGCATTATAATAATAAGTTGCTCTAGTTGATAAATGTTAATGCTCCTAAACTGTAAATGTTTTTTAAGACTACTATTTTTTAACTTAAATTCTAGTTTGAAATAGAATCCTGAAGAGTCAACTTTAGGGCCTGAGAAACTGTTTAATATCTGTTCTTCCTTGGCCTTAGTTGCATTCTTAGATTTTTGTAATATATATTCATGTATAATGAAGTTATTTCCGTTTTTAAAAGTTGTACTTACTGTAGGTGCCCAGAGTAAAAGTGATACAAACATTGACTATTGACACGAAAGCTCATGGGATCCTGTAGAGATTACATAGATTTACTTGTTTGGAAAAAAAAAATTTAAGGTAAATCTCGTTATTTCATGCATCAGAAGAGTTAGAAAACATATACAAAGCAAACCAAATCTTTGACTGAATCCTTATTTGCCTGTAATGTTTCCTTGAAAAATTACCTTATCCAGAAAATTGTTATCAGTTCACACATATAGTAACTATTATATGTATATGGTTTACCTGTAAATACATGAACGTATACAGCTGATATTTAGTATAGTGATATAAAATAAACTACATACATTGGCTACATTTTACTGGAATCTAGACATATGTGAGTGAAAATTTGATGAATCATTTTATACAAGCCAAACAAAAACATGGATTGTTCCAGCATCCCTTGTGTACCAAAAGAGCTGAGTGTTCTGTCAATTTGTGACCCCATAATTTTGCAGTATTTTATAAGGAAATGAATATTGCAATAAGATAATGTTGCTGTAAATAAATAGTTAATGTTTATATTTCTACAGGGTAGGAAGCATATAACAATCCACTGCATAGATGCACTAGAATGAAAGGCTCTATTACATTTTAGGTGGTGTAAATAAATTATGGAACTCCTAGAAGCAAGTTACACTGAATCACTCTAAAGGCTTTACTGTGCACTCTGTGAAAACACTTGTAAAAAATGTGAAACTAGATTAAGCATATAACTATGATGAGTTTTTGTCCTTTTGCCTTGCTTATGTAGGAGTTTACTTGTCATTGGGACTTTATTTCTAAAGCTAGCACTTTGCTACTAAAATGGGATATTACACACACTAAAATTTAAGATCAGAGCCTATAAATTCTCATGAGATTCTTAAAATTAATTTTCTTGACATTTAAGGAGCAAGCACTGAAGTGAGTTAAAAAACAATTTCCACTTTGGTTTTATGGCTTTTCAATTTTTGATTTTTTTTTTTATAGCACTCTGAAGACATTAACGGATGATGGTCACATGTCACCTGTCAAATCAAATGTATTTGCCTAGATTTTTAAAACATAATTTTCACAGATTGATTTCACCAAAAATTATGTTTATTGCTTTTGCAATGGAGGGCTACAATTCACTCAATTTAGATATTTTAACAGTCTATATGTTACACAGCTGTCCCTGATGTGGTTGGTAAGATTCAGCCTTCACCTACCTCCTGAAAAAAAGAAAAAAATAGTCTTCTCAAAATTCCTTTAAACCCAATGAATGTGATCTTTTGAAAAAATGATATGTGTATGTCTGTATAATAACATTATACCAGGACATAAATTCTAAGTAAATGAGCTTTCCTTCCATTCCCAAACCCAGTAGGGTAACTTGAAATTTGTAAGTGCAGAAGCCACGTGGTTTTACCTCCTACAGATAATAGGGGCTCTGTTTTATCTTCCTAAGTGGATTTTGCTGTGGGTTTCCATCACCAGAATCACTTCAGTGTCTATAGCATCATAAATCATCATCTTCATCAGCTCGCCCACATACACTCTTTGTGTAGGGCAAATGAGCTCCTTGACAACTTAATTTGGAAAAGAAATCTTCATTCCCTTTTCTTAATGCCTGCAGCAGGACTCCCCAGGGTCAGAATGCCGCTTTGCACTGGCTCAATCGGAACAGGATGGAAGCTACTTATTAATGAGCCACTTCAGTCTTGCAACCTGACTAGCACTGCCTTAACATGGAATATTGTTCCTTCACATTCTTCAGGAACGTGAATTTCTAAATTCATTTTAGGTGGTGGAAAAAAATTCCTTGTTGCCGAATGTTCGCATATTTGCAGGATTTGAGTATTTTGTCTAAGTATTATCTCATTCATTTGAAAATAATTATATCAATCATTTGAGCATCCCAGGTGACTCAGACGGTAAAGAATCCACCTGACAGTTCAGGAGATCTGGGTTCAATATCTGGGTGGGGAAGATGCCTTGGAGAAGGGAATGTCTACCCACTCCAGTATTCTTGCCTGGAGAATCCCATGGACAGAAGAGTCTGGCCGGGCTATGGTTCATGGGGTCGCAAATAGTCAAACACAACGGAGTAACTAAGCACTCATGTATCAATCTGTTACTATTTCAAGTCCAGTGGGATACAGAGCATTCTCATATCTCCTTGGTTTTGTATTATAAAGAGCATTTATTGTGATTCTAGTGCATTGTTGTTGTAGAAGTGACTCGAGAATAAGGTCTAAAGAAGAACTAAATCTGAAAAATGTGAGCAAATTCTCCTTATTACTAAAGGTCCTCATTTGCCATAGTTTTACATGGATCTTGAAGATTCCTACCAGTTTTAAAATTAGCATTAGAATTAATATTTATCTCTGAATCACTTTTTTTTTTCTCACAGTTATATAACTGGGACTTCCCTGATGGCTCAACTGGTAAGGAATCTATCTGCAATGCGGGAGACCTGGGTTCAATCCCTGGGTCAGGAAGAGACCCTGGAGAAGGGAACAGCTACCCACTCCAGTATTCTGGTCTGGAGAATTCCATGAACTGTATAGTCCATGGAGTCACAAAGAGTTGGGCAATATAGTCCTATATGATCTAGTCATATAACTACTAGATCATTAAAGTATCCTTCCAGAGAGAAGTTTATCACTGAACAACAAATTTAGTCATGACAGTGTGATGCTGTCTTTTTTCATGTTGCCAAGCATGACNCACTCTGAAGACATTAACGGATGATGGTCACATGTCACCTGTCAAATCAAATGTATTTGCCTAGATTTTTAAAACATAATTTTCACAGATTGATTTCACCAAAAATTATGTTTATTGCTTTTGCAATGGAGGGCTACAATTCACTCAATTTAGATATTTTAACAGTCTATATGTTACACAGCTGTCCCTGATGTGGTTGGTAAGATTCAGCCTTCACCTACCTCCTGAAAAAAAGAAAAAAATAGTCTTCTCAAAATTCCTTTAAACCCAATGAATGTGATCTTTTGAAAAAATGATATGTGTATGTCTGTATAATAACATTATACCAGGACATAAATTCTAAGTAAATGAGCTTTCCTTCCATTCCCAAACCCAGTAGGGTAACTTGAAATTTGTAAGTGCAGAAGCCACGTGGTTTTACCTCCTACAGATAATAGGGGCTCTGTTTTATCTTCCTAAGTGGATTTTGCTGTGGGTTTCCATCACCAGAATCACTTCAGTGTCTATAGCATCATAAATCATCATCTTCATCAGCTCGCCCACATACACTCTTTGTGTAGGGCAAATGAGCTCCTTGACAACTTAATTTGGAAAAGAAATCTTCATTCCCTTTTCTTAATGCCTGCAGCAGGACTCCCCAGGGTCAGAATGCCGTTTTGCACTGGCTCAATCGGAACAGGATGGAAGCTACTTATTAATGAGCCACTTCAGTCTTGCAACCTGACTAGCACTGCCTTAACATGGAATATTGTTCCTTCACATTCTTCAGGAACGTGAATTTCTAAATTCATTTTAGGTGGTGGAAAAAAATTCCTTGTTGCCGAATGTTCGCATATTTGCAGGATTTGAGTATTTTGTCTAAGTATTATCTCATTCATTTGAAAATAATTATATCAATCATTTGAGCATCCCAGGTGACTCAGACGGTAAAGAATCCACCTGACAGTTCAGGAGATCTGGGTTCAATATCTGGGTGGGGAAGATGCCTTGGAGAAGGGAATGTCTACCCACTCCAGTATTCTTGCCTGGAGAATCCCATGGACAGAAGAGTCTGGCCGGGCTATGGTTCATGGGGTCGCAAATAGTCAAACACAACGGAGTAACTAAGCACTCATGTATCAATCTGTTACTATTTCAAGTCCAGTGGGATACAGAGCATTCTCATATCTCCTTGGTTTTGTATTATAAAGAGCATTTATTGTGATTCTAGTGCATTGTTGTTGTAGAAGTGACTCGAGAATAAGGTCTAAAGAAGAACTAAATCTGAAAAATGTGAGCAAATTCTCCTTATTACTAAAGGTCCTCATTTGCCATAGTTTTACATGGATCTTGAAGATTCCTACCAGTTTTAAAATTAGCATTAGAATTAATATTTATCTCTGAATCACTTTTTTTTTTCTCACAGTTATATAACTGGGACTTCCCTGATGGCTCAACTGGTAAGGAATCTATCTGCAATGCGGGAGACCTGGGTTCAATCCCTGGGTCAGGAAGAGACCCTGGAGAAGGGAACAGCTACCCACTCCAGTATTCTGGTCTGGAGAATTCCATGAACTGTATAGTCCATGGAGTCACAAAGAGTTGGGCAATATAGTCCTATATGATCTAGTCATATAACTACTAGATCATTAAAGTATCCTTCCAGAGAGAAGTTTATCACTGAACAACAAATTTAGTCATGACAGTGTGATGCTGTCTTTTTTCATGTTGCCAAGCATGACAAGATGTCATAGCATAGTTTTATTCTGTAATTGTAAACTGTCAGTGGAAAAAAACAATTATATTTCTTTTTTAAAAATGATTGATTCTTTTGGGAACAGGGTGTAGATATTTCTTTTTCATTCCAAAATATTTTCAGGTTGCTGCCTAGGGGCCAGTGTGCTTAGAGATAATGACAGAAAAATAAAGGTAAGTCAGGGTGTGCCAAGAGCTGCTAGCCTTTGTTGGAAATAGTGTTCACAACTAGCCTGAAGGAGTTCCAGTTAAACTGATGGTGAGGGGGCAGGCTGGGGTGGGTGTGAGAGTGACCTTGGAAGTGGGAATACGTATTTACTAAAGTTAATAATGTAATTTACATTTTTCACACGTGAAGCAAAGAATGTGAGTTTGGCATGGACACTGAATGCTGAGCATCAGTTGATCTCCCAGCCATTACCTTGCCTCCCTTGGTGAACATAGTTGGCTATTTGGCCAACTGATGGCAGTCTAGTGCTCATGAACTAACCTTGGAGGTGTTAAACTGGCACAGACCAGATGCAAGAAATTTCCATTGTCTTAACACATGAAGATTAAATTTGCATAACCCTTTGTACAGTTATATTTCTGCTTTCCTCACATAGAGAATTTATTGGGGAACTGGCATGCGAGGATGACTCAGATCCTCAGAAGACAGAGCTAAAGCAGGAGACGAGCAAGGCATGATGTGAAGTCCTTTTTAAGGAGACTGGATGGGGGACCTAGTGCCTTGGCATGTTTACAAGGTACTAACTTAACAAATAAAGATCTAACAAGAAGAAACAAAAGATAAATGTAAGACCAAATGGCACTGGTGAAAACATAAGATTCTGTACATTTTATTTCTGCAAACAGACGCTTAAGTGTGTCCCTGTGTGTGTGAAAATTGAAATATTTATAATCCAAACTTCCCTGCTATCAGAATGCCTTCCCAGTGCCTCTAGCTATACCATCCATGAAAACTCACTTCCATATAAGAGGAAGGTGATACACTCGGGTACCTCTGTCTGGGTTCGTAGAGTCATTTCTACTAACTTCTTACCTCAATCACTTGGTCTGTATTTCATACTTTATTTCTTGTATTCAATCTTTCGAATCTATTTCACCAGAAGGTAGAAATTACATCTGGTCTCCCTGACAGACAGAGATTGAGAACTGTTGAGAATAATTAAGCCATCTGGTGCTATAAATCCAACAGAAAGTTATGATCAGTGGATCATGGCCTAATCTGCTTTTCATCCATTGCATCTAAATTACCTTGGCACACAAGAATGACAAGGAGCTGGATTTTTAAAGGAAATGGCCACATCTTCCCCAGTCATTAGCAGGCAAAGGCATGCAGGCATCAGACTGTGATAATTAGAGAAGACCTATTTTCCCCTAAGGCCTATTGCTTTCAATACTCCACTTTTTCTTTAAAAAAAAGTCTCAAAATGTACTGCACCAATCAGTGAATGTCATGTAGTTTTTACTTAAGATTCTTACCTATTCCTAAGCATGTTTATGAGAAGAAATTATTTACTAAAATAAACTTTTCATCTTAATGGAAACTTGAAAGGAACCTAAATGTATTTTGTTATATTATCCTGCAAAATTGCAGAAACGTTTGTTTCAGGAAAAACTCCCCAATAGATGGTGCTGCTGCTGTGATCTGAAACACTGAATAATTAGTATGCAAAAAAGCTCCAGAGAGAGGCCTCTGGGAATTCCCTTACATCAAGTTATGGAAAGATAAAAATGTGGCTTTATTTGTGCTAAATGCCCATTGACATAATGGTGTAGTCTGAAAACTTCAGAAAGATTCCTTGGTGTTTTGAGGTCAAGAAAATACTTCTGAGGTCCATTGTTCATGTCTCAAATGTCTTTGGAACATAACCACAACAAAATTGAGTGATACAAGAGGATGAGCTGATGGCCTTCCAAGTTTCTTTCCCCATCATGTTTCAAGGGTCTATTAGTTACATATATAATATGAAGATTATAATACAAGTGAAAAAATCGAGTCCTTCTTTCAGATTTAAGGGAAAAACTGCAGAAACTATATTGGCAGAATGATATCACCACTGCTGTTAGTGATAATCCTTAGTGTTAACTCTTTGCATATGTGAGGCACTGTGCTGAGTACTCTGCGATTATCTTTCCATTTCATCATTATGATATCCCTACAAAGTAGACACTCTTATTATGTTTTTAGAGATGATGAGAATATCATTTAAAGCAATCAGATGACATGGTCAAGGTCTCATAGCAAATGAATCGCAGAGGCAGGATTTCAATCTTAAACTTTCTGACTTCATAACCTATTCTCTAAACTTTGAATTTATTATGCATTTCAGGACGAGAGCTAAAGTGTGAAAATCAATTTGTTAAATAAGAACTCTATGTACACCATGATTAATCATAAGTGTTTGCATCACAGTTATTTCAGTAAAATGCATTGGTTTTTTTTAAAAAGACAATTTAGATTTGCACTCTGCAAAAAAACGGCTTTATTTTAATCATAAGGAAATATTGCAACAGCTTCTATAAATGGACTGATTCTTATATCAGAAATACCCAAGTTTGGACTCTTGTGATGTTGAGTCATCATTTCCAGGCAGAAAATGATAATGGAAACATTTTTTTTCCTTTTTCTTGTCAGAACACTTTGTAAAGATCAACACAACACACTCAGACATATAAATACAAATGGCTCATTTTCCCAACAAGATTGTATATTTTATAAAGGACACAGGTCACTCTCTCAGGAATTGTAGAGTAAAAAGTGAGAAATCAAGCACAAGAAGAAAATAAGCCATACTCGTACTGAGCTATGGGCCCTAAAGTTGTTTATGGGGTTTAAGCTTAACCTCTGGCTGAAGAAAGAACCTGAAGTCAGGGAGTTCCTTAGGAGATTAGATCTCTTGCCTGCGAAGCATAATTAGCAAAGTTAAAACTAATTAAACAAACTTAAGGCAGATTTTTAGAAATGGTTTACCACCCATTTGGTTGGATTGAATGCATTTGCTGTATTGTAATGGGGGCTTCCGTGGTGGCTCAGCAGTAAAGAATCCACCTGCTAATGCAGGAGACACAGGTTTGATCCCTGGATGGGGAAGACCCCCTGGAGGAGGAAATGGCAACCCACTACAAAATTCTTGCCTGGAGAATCCCATGGACAGAGGAGCCCGGTGGGCTACAGTCCACAGGGTCACAAAGAGCTGCACACGACTGAGCGACTAAAACTGGATTATAGGGTTCCCAGCCCTACAGATGAGTAAGGAAGGCCACCTTTTGGCAGGCCCAGGAAACTCAGGCTACCTTGGGGACCTCAAGAAGAGAGAAATTCACCTAAATCTATAAATCCTGCAAGAAAAGCCAGATGGTGAGGTCTTGAGTAAGTGTGTTAGCCAAGAGAGGCTTTGAAAAGTCTCATCTGTGATTCCTTATGCAAAGTACCAGCAAAGCAAACTTAAAAATCCTGTGAGGTCAGTTACCATACTTGCACTTATGTAAAAAAATCATGCCAGGGTTAATGATGCCTGGTTTACTTTATTAACTTTGGTTATCTCTGTCCAAAAAGAGGGATGACTACAGAGAATGGAGGAAAGACTTGGTGACTCATGGTGAGAGGTTTTATATTTGGATGACAAGCAAAATAATGGTATCTGGTACAGGATTTGGGGAATCAGGAATGCAGTGTGATTTATACCACTGTAAAATTTATTATTTTTAATGAAATCTTCTGCACTTCAAATGTATTTAAGCGTCAATTTGTAAAAAGAGGTATCTCTAATAGGTGACAAATTCATTTATAATGTAACTCAGGGAGTTAAGGATGGGGCGCTTTATTTGTTTTTCTCCATGAAGCATTCCAAATGAACAAATGTCATCTGTCAGGACTGGTTCATTTTAAATTAATATGTACGGTTAGTGGGTGTTGTTATTTTGCATGTAACAGAACAGTCCTTTAGATCCAAATCACAAAACTGAGTCTGTTGCAATGATGATTTAATATTCCTTCTCAAATCTAGTTCGGTGCTTGATTCATAGATATATGGTGCCAATTGTGATCCCTGATCTTGGAACTAGGAAATGATAAAGTATCATGCCATATATTTCCAGGAATTCCCCAAGAATGTATGGACACATGTGAAGAACATAGTTAATTTTCAACATTGAAACATTTTTTATGTCTTAGCTGTAATGGTCATGTTGTAGTTTTCATCTGTGTTTTTCAGATTCTAAAGCTGCTTCAGATTCTACCACAAAAGTGTTAAAATAAAAACAGTGTTAACTGGGAAGTTTGTGGGTTTTTTTTTTTTTTGCTTCATTGACTTTTATATTGAAATTCAGAAGGAAATTAATATCACTAATGAAAATGACTAGCACTGAATGAAAGCTAACCATGTACCAGGTGCCATTCTAAATGTTTAAGCCATATTGCCCCGTGTTTTAAGCCAAGTACCATCATTTTCTGGAGGCTGTTGCAGAGAAAAACCAGATCACAGAGCTTAGCTTGTTGCTGGTTCCACTGCTGGGCATCCTGGCCAACGTCTGAGTCCACACAGACTGGATTGGGATCCATAAAGTTAGGGTTAGCATTACGGCATAATTCCCTGTTAGGAGCTAGCCTCAGAAAATGTCAATAAGAGCTGAGAGCTTCTTTCTCTAATTGCCTCTTGTGGTCAGATGCCTATGTGGCAAAAGTTTTCCTTTCACTCCATACATCAATTATGTATTACTTTTGGAAGTTAAATATATCTGAAATTAAAATTAATTTATAAATTTAATAACACTTTTTTGGCCAAGTATAACACGCCAAATTAAATCCCAGCACTGAAGTGCTTATTTGGATGACTTAATATATTTGCCAACCAGACTCAGATCGTTTATTCCAAAAGCAAAGCAATAGTAGCCCCAGAGATGCTACACAGGGCAAGGATAAAGGGGAACTTTGGCCACCTGATGCGAAGAGCTGACTCATTGGAAAAGACCCTGATGCTGGGAAAGACTGAGGGCAGGAGGAGTAAGGAGCAGCAGAGGATGAGATGGTTGGATGGCATCACTGACTCAAAGGACATGAGTTTGAGCAGAGTCCAGGAGATGGTGAAGGACAGGGAAGCCTGTTATGCTGCTATGCATGGAGTCACAAAGAGTTGAACATGACTTAGAGACTGAACCACAACAACAAAGGGGAAATATACTGGAAACGAAGTAAACGATTGAGTGTGTGTGACCCAGCGGCTGTGACTTTATAGACAGCGGTAACCAGATAAAACAAGAATAACCAGACCAGATGGGAAAGACATTTCAAGTGCTTGCTCAAGAAAAAGTTCATGCATTTCTAAAGTAATGAATGTTAGTGCTTCTGTGACTCTGACTTGTAATCATACTGTTAGACCTTACAGTCTTTTCCTAAGATCCATCGCTCAAAAGATCACCGAGACTCGGATTCGATGCAAACAGCAGGAGGATTTATTACGCCGGTGCGCCGGGGTTCAGTCACCTCCGAGGAGGCAAGAACCCCGAACGGTGGTTACAGAGAAATATTTAAGCACACAAGTCAGAAACAGGTACAGGTGGGGTGGGGAGCGTCCGATTGGTGGGCAGGTTTTAATTTTTACAGGCATAGGCTCGTTTGTTATCAGGTCGAAAAATGGCGGGTCGGATCACATTTTGACAGTTAGCTGTCTCTTGGAAAAACAATTTCCTGGAAACAATCTCCCAGAAAGCCCCCAAGAGAGCCAAAAGGCCACATTCCAGGAGATAAGAAAACAACTCCCCGGGAAGCCCTTGGTAGAGTCAAAAGGCAACATTCCATGAGATAAGGACCTGCTCCTCCATTCTTTTTTTAGGAGAATTATGTAGCCCAGGGAAAAGGGGCGTCCCTAAATTGGGGAGGTAACATATTCTCCTAATCTTCATTTTGAGGATATCTGATCCAGGAGCCCCAAATGGTAGTTGGAGGCAGCTGCAGCAGTAACAGGAGTTTGAGAAAGTATCGCTAGCTTGTTTCCTCCTGAGATAAAATGTCTGACACTTGCAGGCTATTTCCTCCATTTGGCGACCCCTGGCCTTCCTACCTGTTACCCTCTCA